>APFE030839460.1:123514-134266 GCA_000404065.3 Pinus taeda
CTCATACAATCCCTGCTTTGTTTTGAAAGCAGTCTTCCATGCATCTTGTTCTACAACTCTGACCTGATGATATCCACTATGCAAGTCTAACTTGGAAAAATAAACAACTTCCTTTAACTGATCTAGTAGATCATCTATGCGAGGAAGGGGATAACGATTTTTTATTGTTCTCTTATTTAGTGCTCGGTAATCAATGCACATTCTCCACGAGCCATCTTTCTTTCCATTTCTGTTTTCTTTTCTCCTTATTCTTGTTTGCAATGGGTTTGGATGATCCCCCAACTTCTGGGTTCCCATTCTTTCCTCTAGCTTCTAGATGCGTAGCTTGAACAGATACCTCATCTATACTAGTGGGATTAAACATGAGGATAGTGTGCCTCATGTAGTTGTGTAGACCCCCTATGTACTTCAGCAGAGTCTCAAGTGAGTCTAATGAAATTCCTAGAATCAAAGCTCTCTTCTTAAATTCTTGGGCATAACCCTGTACACTTTGCCCTTTCAATTGGCGAAGAGTTTGCCAGCTCATCATGGCTTGCTGCATATAAGCTAGTGGATAGAACCGTTTTTTGATTGCAAAAACAAATTCACTCCAGACAGAAAGAATCTTACCATGTTTCTTCATGTCAGCTTGTGTCCTGCCTTCACACCATACCAAGGCAGTGCCTCCGAGGCATAGGCTGGCCAGCCGAATCTTACTCTTGTCTGAGTCGATACTCTGCAATTTGCAATACACATCAATTTGTCTGATCCAATTATCCAGCTTCTCTGCATTCAACTCTCCATCATATATTGTTAAATCAAATTTAACATCTAATTTAGTCAAAGATGTCTTCTTTTTATGTCAAGGGCTATTAGGAGGTGTGAGAAAGCTTTCTTCTTTCCCTTTGCCTTTTGAGTGATTATGGAGGAGAGATTCTTCTTCTCCTTTATCTTGTTTGAAGCTTGATGAATCCTCATCTTTATGTTTCCTAAAGTCCTTATACATTTCCTCTACCATGGACCTCATGGCTAGGAAACTATCTATAAATTGAGGGTCTGGCCCCAAGGGACTTTCTTTTGACATTTTCTTCCGAGGATAGACTCTTCCAATCTCCGGGTTAGTTTGACCAGCTCTCCTTCTCCTAATTTAAGCTTTGATCTAGTTAGCATTCAACAACAAAATCTAGCACAAGCTTGTCTAACCTTAAACAACCTAGGAGCTCTGATACCACTTGATCTGAAAATCGCTCGTGAATGATCTCAGTTAATTAATAAAGGTACAACAGACTCATGTGCTGGGGTGTGTCTATGTTATTTTAGGCAACGGATCGATAAGATTGCGAAATACACAGACACTTGAAACAGTAAGAGAAACACAGTGAGAAAATACAGAACACAACAAATTTAATAAGGAGTTCACCCAATCGTCCTGGGCTACGTCTCCTGGTCCAGCTTCAGTGGTGGCCTTTTCTATTGTGTCTTAAGCAGAGATTTTACAATAAGGAGCTCATTTTGAGTCTCACTTAACAGATGATGATCAGTAGGGTGGTACTTGGATCCCCCAAGCCTCTAAAGTACACAAACCATAGTTGCAGGAAGCGTCCCCCCCTCGGTTCTAAGGCTCGAAGCGCGTCCCGTGAGGATTCGTATAGGAAGCGTCCCCGGAAGCACGCTTCCACCTGTTTTGGACACTTCCTGGACGCTTCTGCTTGTTTTGGATGCTTCCGCCTGTTTTGGATGCTTCCGCCTGTTTGGGATGTTTGTTTTGAGTATAAATGCAAATATATATATATATATATAGCAGATGCTTCTGCAGACGCTTCCGCAAACTCTTTGCTTCCTAGATTTTTGGAAAATGACGCTTCCGTGTCCCCGCTTCCAAAAAAACGTCCCTGCTTCGTGCAACATTGACACAGACTCCCCCTTACTGGATCTCGACCACAACTAGTCTCAATGGTATGAGTCCAATTTGGTACTCAATACCTGACAGGTATACACAGAGGAGTTGCTTGAACCTCTCAAGCCCTCTTTGGAGTTCACAGACTCTCGAACTCTCTCTGTCTCTGTTTGCTCGACGCTGTCTTTGCTCTGCAGGTCAGCTCGGCTTCTCTGTTCTCTGCAATTCACTTCTTTCTCTACTTCTGTTCCCCCTGTTCTTTGTTTGTTCGTGGCTTAAAACTAATCTGCTCCCTGATTGTTCATTTCCTCTTCTTGGCTATCTGGATCGCTTGCCTCAGTGCGCTAGAATTCCCCTGCTCTGCATCGTCATCGTTGTGTAATGCTGCACAGAGAGGTGGCCACTTGTCGCCTTACGGACTGAGTGTCAGTTTTCTTTTGAACGGTTGTTATTTCCGTTACTCTAGGATTTGCCTGTGAAATTGACCCTTCTGCCAGCACATCGGTCATGCCGGACCTCAAATCTTTATGTGCCTCAGTCTATTTTCCCATCGAATCCGGTCATCCATCGGGTTAATTCTCCGCTGTTGATATGGAGCCTCCAGATCCTACGGTCCCCGTCTATATCGCGTGGGTAAGTTGCTCGACCGTTACTCACGCGATGTAAGCGGTTTTCTCTCTCATCTGCTGGACACGTGTCGCCCAGTGTGTGGCATCGCGCTGAACTCGGCCAAACCTGCTTATCGCTCGAAGTGCATGTGATATCCTGCTGGTTTTGGGCGCGGGACCTGCCTTCTGACATTTTTTGCATGGTTTCCTGTTTTCCCTCGTGACCGAGCGCTTGGGGCTTTCCTTCTCTAAGGGTTTTGCCCTGTGATACGTGATTTGCGCTAATCGCGTATTAGAAACTGCCTCTGTTTCTGGATTCGGGCTTCCGATTGCCAATTTGCGTCCATGTGCGGTCTCCATGGGCCAACGGTCAGCGCACTTTGACCGAGGGTCCTCATTGTTCTGTGCAGACCCCAATTGCCATTGTCCAGAGGTCATTTCTGATACTTGTTATTCATAAGATTTGATCTGACATAATTTTGAAACAGTCATGAGAAATATTTAAGGATCCAATTCGGATCAAGACTAGACCTCAATAGAATCAATTCAACCTTTTGAAGCAAATATTCTTGTTTGGTCCTTTCCCCTCACATTGTCCAGGATAGGAACATCATTGGTTGCTACATTCCATCCCCGAAACTGGGCTGGGACCACTTAGCTCCTTGTGGTCCCACTTCTCAATAAAGATTATTTGTCAAGGACCATTTGGGAATCCAAGTTTCCCAAAGATTATAGGGATTGAGAACCTTGTTTATAAGCCTATCCTTTCTCCCTCAATCCTACAATCCTCACCCCTTACCCTTGGTGGACCAAGTCCCTTTCTTAAAGAGCAAGCAAGTTCCATTTTTCACGCCATCCTTGGGAAAAGGTTTTCAGGGTCACTTCTCACCTATGCATTGACATATACTTTACAAGTGATTCCTACACTATTAAGACTCCTCCCATCACTGAAAGTTTGTAAAGAGCAGGGAGACTTAGCTGTGGTGACAGTGGGCTAAGCCTCCACCATTGCCCTTAACCTAGCAGCTGCCCTCTTAGGAACCCCTTTAGGTCCCCTACTGGTTTGAGTGGTACAAGGTTTATTCATGATTATGTTGAGCAGAGAATTTTGCAATATAATGAGTTCATGCCCCTCCTTTGTTCTCATAATAAGCTGACCCCCAACGACAACATGTACGTTGGCGCCATATCCTCACAACTTTGGACCTAGAACATAGAAATGTTGGGTTCTACTAGTATAAAACCTGGAGCATTGGGAGTGAGGCAAGAATGAAAGATAAAGATGAGAGCTTGTCTCCAAAGGAGAAGTGATAGATAAACTTGGCCAGAGAGAGAAGGGAGTGAGCTAAGGAACATAGAGAGTGGAAGTTAATGGCTAGGGGGCAAGCTTGTGCAGAGGAAGGAGCAAAAATAGCAAGAAAAGGTTGCAGAGTTACATAAAAGTCCCATGGGTTCCCCACGAAATCAAGCTCTCTCGACTGCGACAAAATTGGAATGTTGAGTGCCATAAAAACAATTAAACTTAGATGCATTGTTGTTGCATGTAGGATCATAGTATCCATATCTTCAAGCTCACAACGCCATATCTTCAAGCGCAAAATGAGAGCTGATGAAACTTGATGACAACTAAATCCTGTTATGGTCGTGCATTGAGAGATTGGCAAGGGCAGTGGCCTTAATTAGACTTTGGGGGTGGCTTGGCACATCCCCTCCCATTATTGCTAGTTGGGATGGCTAACTTCTTGACCTCCACTTGTCGCGTCCCACCTCATCCCATATTGTGACCTAGAGATGCAACTTTAAGTTAGATTGTTTTTTTAATTAAGAGTTTACAATGTAAATCTTTGTATATCCATTATTATTCATTTTATTTTGTTTAAAAATGTATATGCATTGCTTCACACACAGTTTTAAAACTTATAATTCCCTTTTGTGATTTCTTCCTTTTCTAACCCTAGCACGACTGACTAGTGAGCATCTCTCACAATCCTATTGGCTGCATGGAACCTTGAGCTGTTGTTAAATTTTCCAATACTCATTTTGATAAATTGTCGTAAACACTATGTTTCTTAACTTCTTATACAAGCATGTGCAATGGTATCTTATACTGAAATTCACTCATAATTAAATAAAATCCATATTTATTTTATCACCCGCATAAATAACGATTTTAATTTTAAATATATTCATTAATTTTAACGATTTAAAAGATAGTAAAATGTTTTTAATTAATTCAATTTATAAGTAATTTTAGATGAAATCATAAACATATGATCCATTCATATTATACATTGCAAAAAAGTATACATTGCAACTTTTTCTGGATTGTTTTGGATTTAATTAGTTTAAGTAATTTTAAATCAAATCATCGACGTTTGATCACCCGTTTTACGCATTACAACTTTTTTAAGGATGTTTTATCATTTATTTATATTTTTAATATAAATGATAATTATAATGTTAAACACATTTTATACTATGTTGTATGGGGTTCTGTCCTATCCAAAAAAAACCCATGTACCTTGTGTTCCTGCAATTTGGAGACTTATGGACCTTTAGGAAACATCCCCAAACTGTTGGGGACTTCATTGGGCACTCAAGGACTCCTTGGCTGTCTCCAAGACGTTCTGGACAGATTTCAAGGATGTTACTGGCAAATTTCATAGATTTTATGGGCAGATTTCAGGATTTTTGGGCACATATCTTCCATTTTGACAATCATAGACATTGATAATTGGACAATATGATCATTTTTTCCATTCATTATTTTTGTATTGAAGCGAATCTAATTTTGTTGTACAAGTTGCAGCTCAAAACATGAGTTTTGTATAATCGGTTTCAATTTGAGTTTCTATGTATTACAATATTGCATTTTCAGCAACAACATTATAACAAGCAAAGTCTCCATGTTAAGAAAACAAGAATTGCAACATTTCAAAGGGCTGATCCTTGTGAGTATTGCCCTTGTTCTTCACATTATTTTGGTCATGTCAACTTTTACATGTTGTACATGTTAATTTTTGCAACTAGTGTCAAATTCCACATTCGACAGCTCAGATGACTGAGACGATGCTTGCATTAAATTCCTCTTTTCGAGAGGACCAAAATCGACCTAAAGATCACCCTATTTGGTCAAAGTGGAAGTTGATTTTTGAATTATTTTATTCATACATGTATTATGCAATGGGTTGGCCCTAAGCACATGTGAAATCGGTTAGGTTGCCCTCAAGCCCAAGTGGACCCTCAGGAAAGCCTATATATAGAAGTGACCTCAAGCTCATTTCATCACATTGATCAAGCCATCTTCTATTCTTCTCTTTTGTCTTCGTTCACACAGGTCTGATGGAAGGAGTTCGTGCAGGGGTTCGAAATCATAGGGGTGGAACTCGCACTGATCTAAAGCTTTTTAATCCTTGGATGCTGGCATAGAATTGGGCATTTTAGTCCCTGAACGCTGGCACACAATGGTCAAGACAACGTCCAAAGACCCCTAGACGTTGGCACAAAAGCTTAAGGGAACGTCTAGGGTTTCAAAAGCAAATTTGAAGGTGTGGATCCCTGGACGCTCGAACATAGTGGAATTGAGAGTGCCCAGACAGTGCCAGGCACACACAGTAACTGGAAGAGAGTGTCCGAGGGTTTGAAGCAGATCTGGGTGAGTTTGACCTCGGACGCACGCAGAAAGTCTTCCTGAGAGTGTCTGAGCAGTCACAGGCGCCCTCACATAGTGTCCGAGAGAGCGTCCAGAGAGTTTCGGACGCACGCAATCAGTTTTGCTGAGAGCGTCTAGGGTTTTGACTTTGGGTTTGACAGTTGGCTTTAGTGATCTGGTAGATTTGGGTTTCTATCTGCTATTATATAGATCTATAGATCTGATTTGTAAATCTCCATTGCAAATATATGTATTGGGCTCATTGCACTCTCTGCTGAAAACTTTTTATGATGATCTATTACAGAAGAAGATTTGAAAGGGTTTCCCCCTTGTGGGGTTTTTCCCTGGTCTTGGATCAATCTGTTGTCTCTTATGGTTGTGTTATTGTCTTCTTTGTCATTGCATATATTGTTCTATCTTCAGTTACAGTTTATGGTTGGTTACCTTGTTATTAATTGGACACATTGTTAATGAAGAAGTAAATTGGGCTAAAATAACTGATACAAAATAGAACAATCAGAAAGATTAACATGGTATCAGAGTTGAGGTGAAGGACAAGCCCAAAAGAAGACAAGCATTGAAGCACTCATTATCAGAAACAAGATTGCCTAGTCAAGGTCAACATGTCTTCCTCTACCTTCAAGGAGCATGAAAAGTTGGGCGATGCATCAAACTTTGCTGCACGGAAAGTCAAATTGGAGATTATAGCTGACAACAATGATGTGCTGGAATACATTCAAGGAAGGATGGCGGATCCTCTGGAAAATGCTTCTGTTTACCTCAAGAACATGTACAAGAAAGGTGAGTCTAAAGCAAAACAAATTATAGCTGATGGTTTACAAGATCATTTACTTGCATATGTTGGGAATTTAAGAAAGTGTAAAGATATGTATGACAAGATAGCTTACATGTATGAAATCAATAACTTGAATGAGATCATCACCTTGAAAGATCAACTGAACAAAGGAGAAGTTGTTCAATCCTATATTATGAGGATCTCTCGCCTTAGAGATCAATTGTAGAGAGTTGGAGAAAATGTGCCTGACAGGGAACTAGTAGTTGTGACTCTTAGAGGTCTCCCTCCTATATTGGAAACCTTCATTACTACAATCAACAACATCAATGTCCTTCAGTCATTTGATGAAATTGCTGGGAAGCTTACTCAAGAAGAATCGAGGATGATAGCAAGAGGAAGGATTCAGAAGCATGAAGAGGGAGAGCCTGTTGCATATATCACTCATGACAAAAGGAAGAAAGTAAAAGGAGGTCCATTGAGGAAGCCTCCTTCTCAAAATACGAAAGGAAGGATTGAGAGATTGAGATGCTACAATTGCCACAAGAAAGGCCATTATGCACGAGACTGTCTTGAGAAGAGAAAAAGGCCACGCTACAACACCAGAAGCAACAACAATAATAAAAGAAGAAAAGACAATCAAAGGAATAACCGCTATAGAAGATATGAAAGAAGAAGAAGAGACTCCTCAAGCGACTGTGAAGAAGATCATCCTCGTTTAAAAGAAGTCAAGGGCTCCCAGGTATGAAAGAAATGTTGTAAATAAATTTGAATGCATTATTATTTTTTCCCTTACTAGTTCTTCTCCATTGGATTCGTGGGATAGTTGGTTGGTTGATAGTGGGACCACTCATCATTTCTCTAGATACAAAAGAGTCCTTTCTAATCTAGCAGAGAGGGAGACTAAGCTAAAGATTATTCTTGGAGACAACTCCACTGATCCCGTGAAAGGCTTTGGGTCCGTCAAATTTCAGCTGAATTATGGGGAATCTGTTCTACTGCATGATGTTATGTATATACTTGGATTAAGGAAGAATTTGGTATCTATATCCACATTGGAAGATAAAGGGATGAAAGCTGCCTTCATCAAATGAATTTTTTTGACTTGGCCTGCTAATTCACTAATGAGAGATGCATTCACATTAGGATTGAGATTTGAAGGACTATAGAATCATTGGAAGGCCACTTCTAGCATTGGTTCATAATATCAATCATCTGAGCGAGTTATGGCACTGCAAATTGGCTCATTTACACTATGATGCTCTTCCGAAATTGAAGATACTGGGCTCAGGTATTCCCAATGTTCAAGTTCATCATGATGGAGTTTGTCCAGGTTGTGCAAGTGGAAAGAAAACAAGGGGACCATTTCCCCCTAGTAAGAATAAGACAAATGACATCCCCCATCTCATTCATTCTGATATATGTGGTCCGATGCCTGTACATTCCATTGGTGGTCATCACCACCTTCATTGATGACCTCTCAAGAAAGATATGGATATACTACCTTAAGCACAAAGATGAAGCCTTTGAAATGTTCAAGGAATTCAAAGCCTTGATCAAAAATCAAATAGGAAAGAGAATCAAAGTCTTCAGGTCCGTTCGACAATGGAGGGGAATACATGTCAAACAAATTCATAGCGTTTTGCAAGAAAGAAGGTATAAAGAAGGAAACAATTGTGTCATATACTCTTGAACAAATGGTTTAGCTGAAAGGAAGAACAAGTTTATATTAGAAGCTACCCGTGCCATGCTCCATGATCAAAAGGTGCCAAAATTCCTTTGGGCAGAAGCCACATCTACTGATGTATGTGTTCAAAACAGGGTGCTTCGTCAAGCATTAGAAAACAAGACCCCCGAAGAAATATTCACAGGTGCCAAGCCTAATATTAGCCATCTTCGTATATTTGGATGCCCCTATATTTTCATGTGCCGAAGGATAAAAGGAATAAATTGGAAGCTACAGGAAGAAAATGTACGTTTGTGGGTTATTGTGAAAATTCTAAATCATATAGAATATATATTCTTGGTCAGAGGAAGGTCGAAATTAGCAGGGATGTAACATTCGATGAAGATGCAACTCTTGGAAAAGCAAGAGATCTTCCTTTGTCTCCTCCTCCCAAGGAAGAGAATGATGACTGGGATATTCTAGATGGTCCTTCCGTACCCAAGTCCGATATTGATGATGATCCCATGGAGCTATGGATCCATTAAACCCTCCTCAATGTGATCCTCTTGTTAGGATGTAACCACTTTGGCTCTGTGATACTCTACATAATGCTGAAAGAAATGTTCCTATTCGTAGATCATTTAGAGAAAGGAAGCAACTATGCAGGTATCAACGATATGTTGCAGCCATGAGCATTATGATTCAAGCCGAACCATCCTCATTCGAAGTAGTAGTAAAAGAACAAGTTTGGAAGGATGCTATGGCTGAGGAATATGAATCAATTGTGAAAAATGATGTATGGAATGTTGTACCAAGACCAAATGGGAAATCTGTTGTGACTTCAAAGTGGCTATTCAAGATCAAACATGGAATTGATGGCATCATTGAGAAATACAAAGCAAGATTTGTAGCTTGAGGATTCTCTCAGAAAGAGGGAGAAGATTATGATGACATATTTTCTCCTGTGGCTTGATATACAACCATTCATTCGATAGTTGCCCTTGCTGCTAGTCAAGGATGGACTCTTCATCAGATGGACGTAAAGACCGCTTTCCTTCATGGCATGTTATAGGAAGAAGTATATGTTGAACAACCACAGGGATTTGAAGTGGAAGATCGAAGAACACATGTTTGTAGGTTGAAGAAGACTTTGTTTGGTTTGAAGCAAGCTCCCCGAGCTTGGTATGCATGCATTGATAGTTACTTAATGAAGCTAGGATTCACAAGAAGCAATGCCGATCCCAACCTCTGCTACAAGGTAGTCCAAGGTATGCCATTAATTTTGGTTTTATATGTTGATGATCTATTCTTGATAGGTAGTGAGCCTCTGATGATCGAGTGTTATGTTGGCATTATGATTCAGGTGTTGTCCTTGATGGCAACTCACTCAGAGGAATGATACAGGTGATGGCAACTCACTCAGAGGACAGATCATAGTGCAACAGGTAAATAGAGAGATATACGTAGGTTGACCGTGAAGAAAGAGCGTATATACGCGGGTTAGCGAAGCAGAAGGAGCGTACGCGTATACACGCGGGTTAACAAGTGTAAAGGTGCGTACATGTTGGAAATCATGGTTTTGGTCTGTGGTATTTGGTCCATTGTATTTGGTCCAAAGTGACGACCCCAAGTATTGGGTTCATGGTATTGCTTCTACATGGTTTTGGACCATGGTATTGAGAGAAGCCTAACCTATATAAGGAGAAGATCATTAGGCAAAGAGGGGAAGCAAGGAATGAACATCTGACGAAGTGCGAAGATCTAGTATTGCTGGTTATCGGTTTGTGCTGCTTGGATTGGGTTGATATCACAGCGAAGGCACAAGTAATTATTTTTAGATCTGTACGTAGGTTGTTTGAGGTGAAATTGCGTATACACGTGGTTTTGGTATAGTAAAGTAGCGTATGCATTATGAGATTTGGTATTTCAGGTTGCTATTGATTCTACTGGTTGTTGCAGACTTCTGGGCTCTGGTTTGCGTTCTGTGTTTTTGATGACAGGGTTTCAGTGATTCATTATTGGGTGATTTAGAGATTTATGATGCAAGTATAAGTGGATGATTGTATTGCAGCAGTGATTGTTTTGTACTTATGGATCCAGTCTGAAAATTGATGAAACGTGGTCCCTGAAGAAAAGAAGGTTGCAGCCTTCTGTAGG
>APFE030839471.1:9488-41445 GCA_000404065.3 Pinus taeda
ACCAACATATATATTTTTGGTGTTACAATCATTTAAAGAAGAAAACATGGCTTTGTTTTTGGCCATGTGATAAGAGGCTCTAGAATCAATGAGCCACTCATGACCTAGACTGAGATGATTGACAACGACATGCAGAAAGTGCCATTCCTGAAGATGAAGTTGAAGTTGAAGTAGAAGAATGCTCCACATGGATGTTATGTTTCTTCATTGCGGCTTCCAATGCTTCCATCTTCTTAAAGCATTTAGATTCTAAGTGGCCATCTCGATTACAAAAGTTACAATGTCTATCAGTCTTCTTCCATTTGTTTTTATTAGTCTTATCATTTTGCTGAAATGATCTTTCATTTTGAGACTGAGTTTGCTTAGGACCCTTGTTTGGTTTAGGACCATTCTTTTTAGGATATGACTTCTTAGGATTCTTTAAATTTGGTTTCTCCTGGGCGGCTAACGCTTTCTTGGAAGAGTTTCCAAGATTAAGAAGACCAAGGTGTAAGAGGTTTTCTTGTTCTCTTATTAAAGAATCACAAAAAGAGTCAAAGGAAGGGGCCTTGTAGTCTTTTCCTTGACAAATGAAAGCTTCCCTTGTAGAATGGAAGGTGGAAACAAATACAGAGTAGGTTGTTCCCAACTTAGTAAGGATGGAATAAATAAGGTTACTATCTTCTTTCTTAACCTTAACACCTTCCAAGAGATATCTAGGGGTCTTGGATTTGGACAAGAAATCTTCAATGCAAGAAAAATTATTAGGATCCAATGTAAGCAACTCATTTTCAAGTTGATGGGCTCTAATTTCATTTTTAATCCCAAAAACTTTAGTGATTTGTTCCAATGCTTCATGAGGAGTATCAAGTTCTGCAATATGGAATCTAAGATCGGGAGAAATAGACATCCCTATCAAACCACGTGCTTGATCTTGTCTATTTTCCCATTTTGCAACCTTGTCTTCATCTTTTGGTTTCTTCTCTTGGCCCGTGGCTATTCTGTAGAGACCTTTACTTCTAAGTAAATCTTCCATGTAGGATACCCATTGGAAGTAGTTAGTGCTGTCAAAAATGACTTGGCATGGACTTTCCATTTAAAAAAAAAACTGAAGCTGAAGATGCTGAAATTAAGTGTTTCAATGGATAGATCTCGAAAAATTAGGCTGTTTTAAAAAAAACGGCTCTGAAAAAGGCTTCCGGATGAAGAAGTTATGGCTTTTTGAAAAAAAATTGTTGAAGTTGCCGGCAAAGTGCGCGAATGTGCGGGAATGGAAAAAAACGCCCCCACAAAATGGAGATTTGAACCCAAGACCTCTACTCTCTTAAAATAGCTTTGAACCAATTGATCTATACAAAAAATTTGAGAGGAGAGAGAGAGAGAGAGAGAGGGGGGCCGCCTTGGGTTGCGTGCTTGCCTTGAGAAACCTCTTTTTCCCTACAAAACACAAAACACAAAACCCAACACGGACATGCAAAGAAAAACGAACCTTATGGCTCAAAGTTAACTTTACCCAAAAAACTTAATATTTAAAAAAATTTAGCTTTAGCCGAAAAACTAAATATTTTTCTCAATGTTTCTGATTTTCCGAGATCACACTAAGGTGCAGGGAAAAGAGCATACGCATGAGAAAAAAATCCTTCCTTTCTGTTTCTGATTTGCCCAGATCGCACAGAGTCGCAGGGCAAAGAACATACGCAGAAATGAAAGGTATAGATCCGGTTAAAAAAAAACTAAATAAACCGAAACCGAAATAAGCAGAGAGAAAATAACAGTAAACTGCAAATAAAGACTGTATACCTCCAGATCTTAAAAATGACGGAGATAGGGCTACCGGAAACCTTTTCGCGTGAAACGAAAGGGGTTCCTCACTGGAACAGATGCTCCGAACACAACAGAGCAGTCCTCTCGGCCCGAAAGCAGTAAGAAACAGTAGATCTAGGAAACGACAGCCGCATGCAGTTCTACCGGCTTCAGATTTGGATCACCAACGGACGCGGCCCTCAAATAGCTCTGATACCATGTAGGAATTTACAGGGTAAGTTCCTCAGACAGAACACCAAAAGGACACCGCTTACAAACAGATCACAGATCAATACACCAGTATTTTGACGTGGTTAAAACCCTCAGAGAGGGAAACAGTCCACGGCCTGCGCCAACGTGGCTACTACAGGCAATTTATTAATAAAAGAATGAAAATTTACATAAGCTTCTCTCATAGACGGATTACCCGAACAATGACCCTCCATGCGCTTTAAATAGAACTCATGGACCAATCGGGTGTCAAGCCACGGATCAAGTGTCGCTAATACCGAGGAGAGAGTGAACCATCAGATCACTACATATCATGACCGTCGGATTGTAAGTTACACAATGTACAACGGTAAAGAAACACACTTTACCTAACTCTATACTAGACCAAGTTGAACTTAACTATTTCCTATGTGTCGGAATATCCTAACAATTTTTAGTAGTATACTTGGATGACATCCTAATCTTTAGCCAGAGTTGGGAAGAGCCCCTCCACTACATCCAACAGGTTCTCCAAACACTATGGCAACACAAGTTATGTGCCAACTTCAAGAAATGCACTTTTGGCATGACCCAGGTTCAGTATCTAGGATACATTATTGATGAATAGGGGGTGTATGTGGATCTAGCCAAGATCCAAGTCATTTAGGATTGACCATCTCCAACCACTCTCACAGAGCTCTGCAGATTTCTAGGTCCTACCAACTTCTACCGCAGGTTCGTGTTCGGATTTTCTCATATCACTTGGCCCTTGAGTAAAGTCACCAAGGGAGGAGAAAAAGAAAAGTTCTTTTGGTCTGAATCTCAACAAAAGGAATTCATAGAGTTGAAAGATTGCCTCTACATGACACCAGTGCTCGCATTACCAGACTTACAACAACCATTTGAGGTCGAGACAGATGGCTTTAACTATGCTATTGGGGCAGTCCTTACTCAACACGGGCATCCAGTAGCATATCGCAATGAGATACTTTCAGACAGAGTCCGGAAGTATCCCACTTATGACAAAGAAAAGTATTCCATTGTGTAGGCTTGCTGACAATGGAAGAATTATATTTTGGGGAAGGAAACGGTCATCCACACAGACCACCGACCCCTGTAATTCATACAGACCCAAGGGAAATTGCAGAATGATCACCATCAAAAGTAGTCCACATACCTGCAATAGTTCCATTTGAATATCAAGTATAAGAAGGACAACAACAATAATGTTGCATATTTCCTCAGTCGACCACTAATCATGGCGTTAACCACCGTGCTCAACTCTTGTGGGCACAAGACTTCTGATTGGTCACTTATCTACAAAAGTGACCCAGAATTTGGCCACACATACCAGACACTCTTGGAGGGTTATCATGTTCCATATTTTCACCTCTAGGATACCCTGTTATGCCACCTGGGTCACCTTTGTGTTCCTTCAAGCAAGCATGCTAAGATGATTTGGGAAGCACACTACAGTCAGGCTGTTGGGCATTTCAGGGTCGAGAAAATGGTGGCGGTACTATAGAAGTATTTCTAATGGCCGAGTCTTCGACAGGATGTCGGGAAGTACATCAGATCATGCATTGCCTGTGTCATTGCCAAATCGGTCATCAAGAAGCAGGGCATCTATAACCCGTTGCCTACCCCTAGTCGACCTTGGGAATCCATCTCCATGGATTACATGTCAAGCCTTCCTTCCATTAAGCATGGAAATGACTGTGTTTTTGTGGTCGTCAACAGGTTCTCGAAGATGGCCATTATGGTGGCCTGCAAGAAGAATATCACAGTAGAAGCCACTGCTAAACTCTTCTATGAACTAGTTTGGGTACACTTTGGGATCCCATAGTCTATCCTCTCAGATCGGGATAGAAAGTTCCTCAGTACATTTTGCTGTAGTCTCTGGTCAATGCTAGACACCAAACTCACTAAGTCCATAGCCTTCCATCCTCAAACTGATGGTCAGACAGTGGCGGTCAACAGGATGATCATACACATTCTACTCATGTACAACTCAAAGCATCCACGTACATGGGACAAGAGCCTCCCCTATGTTCCACACAGCTACAGCCAAGATCTCCACAGCTCCACTGACCACAACCCTTTTCAAGTGGGCTTGGGATTCCAGCCACTATGTCCCATTGATGTGGCCATGCCATTTACAGCTACTCACACAGATTCGACTCATGTCCTGTCCGAAACAGATAAGGCAAACAGCTCCATTGAGCACATGCAACATATTTTCCAACAAGTCCATGACATTCTGGAGAAATCAAATGCCAAGTACAAGTAGCAACATGATCAACATCGGATGCCACAGAAGTTTCAGGTGGGTGACAAAGTTTGGTTGCATTTGCAAAAGGAATGCCTTATCGAAGCCTATCAGAAACTTAGACCACTCCGATATGGTCCTTACACCATTACCAAGGCTATGGGAGATAATGCATTTGAGCTTAGAATTCCCCCATTCCTTGGCCTGCACCCAGTGTTCAATGTGGATAGCCTTCGGCCATACTTTCCACCATTACTCGACACATCCAACATTGTAGAACAACTCATACCCACGGAGTTAAATCTAGATTACATGGAACAAGTTGAAACTCATCAGATCATGGACACATAGATCAAGTACACTCTCCAGCAGAATATCCAACTGTATTGAGTTGTCAAAGCAACCCAACTCCTTCACCAGGGCAAGTGGCTCACTAAGGACCAAGCTCAACAGAAGTTTCCTCATCTCATGGAGGAACTAACCGCAATGGGGACCATTGCTTCCTAAGGGGGGAGGAATGATCTAGGTGGATATTGGTGGCCACCTACCAAGTCCACTTGGACCCCCACCATTGTTTCTTTCAGCTTTTTAGTTTCGTTAATTGTAGCATAGTTTACTATTTTTAGCAGTTTTTGGGGTCCTAAACTTCCAAAGCCATTTGAGGGCCTAAACAACGTTTTTTGGGAAAACTGGGAGCAACATGAGTCCATGGACTGATGTTGCTCTTCCAAACTTGTAGTTTTCACATAGATCTTTCTAACAAGATATTGTATGCATCAAATGGAGATCGTATGCCAAAGTTATGACACCAAGGAGTTGATGTAACAATTTACCCAAATGGGGCCCACAGTTTGGTGTTTCATCTTCTAGTGTTAGGTTTTTGGATGTTTAGGGTTTTCCATTGTTTCTCAACAATAAATAGGCCTTCGAGCCTCATTGTAACATAGTTCAGAGGCATGTATCCGCCACATCTCTTCTCAGAGATAAGCTAACATTGCCCTAGCTGGTTTATTTCCATTGTTGTTTGTAAGCATATTTCAGTATTTTACATTAATTAAATGAAGTATTATCTCTGCCGCATCTTTGTGTTTATGGTTATCTCTATAATTTGTTGTGTTCCTGTTTAAATCCAGATCAGCACCAGCATTGAAATGCACTGGTGCCTCTTCAGCACCAGTGTTGGCTCTTGTTTTTGCATGAATTCTTCCTTGGTTCTTGAGCCTATATTTGATCAGCTTACTTCCAGTTGAACTTCCCTGAGTCTTCAGTGGCTTATGGTCTCTTCAAAGCCTCTGTTTGGTTTTCATTTGTGTTGTTTGCCTGTGGTAAGAATTGGTTTTGATTTTTCTTTGTTCTTATCATTTGATCGCTTGCAAACTGTTTTCGTTTGGTTGCTAGTCACTTGGATGAATTGTTGTTCTAGTCCTCATTTTGAAAAGTGTAACTAAATTAGTAATTGAACATTTGCATTTTAGTTTTCTCTAGATCGAAAATTAAGTGTGGTGAAAAGAAAAATTTTGCATCGCCATTTAGAGTTTTGCATGTGCGTTAGTATAGGAACAGTTGCATCGGAAATAAAATTGCACCTTGCATCTTTCTTTCTGCATATTGTATGCTTCATCTTGGTTGTTTCTTCCCTTCCTTAGCTAGATTTTCATTGAAAGAGATAATTTATATTTTCTCATGCTAGATTTGCATCTTAGTATATTCAAGTGGAATTTGTGGTGAGCCCTAAAACTAAAACATAATCAAAGATAAATAGTAAAATTTATTGAATCAACCTAAGGAGCATTTGTAACATTAACACAAACATTTAGAGGTATAGGCTAGAGATGTGTTTTGGCATCATTAAACCAATGATTTTTCATTGTTTTCTAGTGTTGCATTTTGGTGGTGAAATCGCGTTCCACATATGTGAGTGTATAGGACTGTACTCCACATACCTTTGGGTATATTGGTGGCACTCCACGTACGTAAAGTATATGGGAATTCTCTCATTGAACGGTTATGCATTAAACAACACTACTACACACTGCACTCCCATGTACCATCATTTATATTTTTGGAGTCCCCAATAGGTTGCTATCAATCCATAGGTAACTGAGTCTACTACCCTGTATACCGTGATACACTGAACACAACATTTAGGGAGATTGGTTATCGTATGTTAATTCCTTCATGCCTATATTACCCTCTTTTTGATTTATTTCTTTTTGTGTTAATAAAATTTATTGCCCAACATGGAATAAAAAATCCCCCTCCCCGTCATTTGAGTAGAATGAAAAATAAGCCTCCACTTCCTCCAGAGGCTAATCCTAACCATCATCCTAGACATAGGCAAACACAAACTACCAAATCAGGAACTACTTCTTGCCCTCCACCCGATATTGATCAACGAGAATCATTTTTCCCTTTGTGTTCTAAACCTAAGGTTACATCTATTCCTGTTGGTGACACTAACACAATTGAAATAGAAGTCCTTGAAATTGTGTTACCTGAGGTCATTGAATATGATCTCCCTAAGTCAGAAACTTTGTGTCAGGAGTTTATTGAACCTAAGGAGCCTCAACCATCTTTACCTAAGTCTTTAACTAATATATCTTGTGCCTGACGGTGAATCTCTTCCATACAAACTTCTAAGTATTGAAGAAATCCCTCAATAAGAGCCTCATCCTTCTTCACCTATTCATTGGGAAGCACTTTATTTTTATCAAACCAAATCTCTTCTTCCTCCTGTTGTGTTATACAACAACCCTCTCCATTTCAAAAATTTTCATAAAAAAATTTAATAATAAATGGGTCCCCTTTTAGAATATAAATAAAATCAATAAAACGTTTGAAAATAAATTTTTATAATACGTTATATAAAATTTTCTCTTAAGATAGGTTAAATCTCAATCGCAATTTGAAAATCTATCGAACCCATGAAAGTCATCTTGATAAGGACCAATCCAATTTGAATTATAATAAAACCTTATCATAAAGCTTTATCAAAGGAAAACAATTATAAAAGGAATATGTCACATTGCACACATCCTTTATTTCAATAGTGAACTTAAAGTGTTCCATTGAGATCCACCGATGCGATAACTCTATCGCAAATCACAAATTGCTACTCAACAAGAAGGCATCCCAAGTGTTCCATAGAAAACCTCCGATGCAATAAGCTGATTGGAATCGCGCATCGCTAAAATCATAAAACACGTCCAAAAAGCCCATTTGAAATCTTCTGATGCAATTTCATTATCGTGTAGTGCGCTTTCGATAAAGGCAAAACATGAAGTAATACGAACATGTGCAGCTTAAAGTTATAAGTCAATTATAAAGAAAATTTAAACGATTTATCAATTTTAAAGCATGTCTCCTCCCCATGCCAACTCACCACTGATCGTAATCGCAACCATGCAAAGGAACCATTTAAGCATGGCACTTGTAACTCCAGATCTGCAATATGCGATTATCGCTACATTGATTGGGACGTCACAATACCCATTCTAAAAAGGACCATTATAAATTTGTGATGCGACATATCATCATGGCATTAAAGTTTCACGTTGGAAGTTACGAGGAAATAATTAATAAGTAGTATGGTTGAATCCTTCAAGAAATTCATCCGTGGTGGCTTAACATATCATAGATCCATAGCATCTATTACACTTAATTATTGTTAGTCTTGTGCACTGTGTATTAGCTTTGAACAATTTTTTCCACTATCACGCCCTTTTGTTTCATTTTGTAGAGCGAATCTGAAATCATCAGTACAACAAAAATGTCTAAGAAATCTTAGAAATAAAAAGTCCCCGTCATAGCGAAAGTTGGACCAGCGAAGTTGGTACTGATGGTTGATACTACTTGTTCAGGCCTTGGTAAGACTTCATAGGAGGGCATATATAATCTAATTGAAGCCAAGGATCTAACCGAAATTGAAGAAGAAGGAGAAATGGTTGGTTAAGCTGATAAATCATAAAATACTCTTAATGATTTCGCCAACTCCTTCCTCCACAAAATAGCAGCCCATGCGAAAGTGTTACCATACAATGACCTGGTGAGATGGGTGATAGAGAGTATCAACATAACTGACTGAGCATTCTATAGAGCTGATGGAAGGATGTTCATGACATTTAGGACAAAAGATATCAAGAAGATGTATCATTTGCTGGACCCCCAGAAACATTACAAAAAAGCATTTTTAGAAGCTTTCACCAAGGAGAACGATGTAGAGTCAGACCCTATCAAGAAATGGAGACATTTCCCGAAAAAGCATAAGCATGAATCCTCTAGCATGTTCTCCATACACTCCTTAGCATCTCCCTATTGCTATGCTGGCGTTGTGATATGTACACTCTTTGGAGTCTCTAATTCAGCTAGGTTTTCCATAGAAATGGTGACTTTAGTGGAAGCAACAATAAAATCTTATATCATGGATTGGGCAACCATTTTATCAGATAAAATGGCCAACCAAATCATTGATTATAGAAGAAATGGGTTTGTAACTACCCGAATAATACCCCAATTCTATATGAGCACCTACTTCATGGATACCATTTGTTTCAATTCTGACTACCCCATTCTAGGTTGGAAATGGACTCCTCAAGACCCAACCCCTATTCAAATTTATCATAAGTATTTGTGGAAGGCCCATTATAAAGATCATATATATAGAATTTGCCATGGTTTTGTTTTACTCATCCATCAAGCCATATTCAACAACCCTACTCCTTGGTTATCCGATGAGGCCAGCATTGACCTAACATCAATTGGTAGTTAGTTCGGTAAAGAAACGTTCACCTATGTTAGACCTTTTGGCAGCACCATAGATCCACATGTTCCCCCCTTGTACACTCTTGATAAGCTATTGGCTAGAGAAATAGCTTACTAGATAACAGAAATAGGAATTTCCAGGAACCTCAAAGAGTCCAAGAAACAAATCTGGCCTTCATTTCCCCTCCAATGTGGTAGTTATTCACTGCATGATTTCAAACATGCAGAGAAAGAAGTAGAGAAGATAAAAATTCTAAAGTTAGCAGTCATTCTTAAGCAACAATATGGTCCAAAAGTAGTGTCTTACAACTTTACCTCTCAGGTGAAGCTCGCCAAATTTGAACATGAAAAATATGACTATGATGACATGCTCTCTTTGTCTGAGTCATTTTCATGGGTAAAACATCTAGCAAAGATAAAACTAGGAGCAGGAGGGATAGATAAGTTTATGCAGTTCAGGACACAGAGGTTACAAAGACTAGCTCTGGATTTATTAAACACTACCCCTATGGTGCAGCAAGAAAGCCACAGTGAAGAACAAACTACAGAGAAGAGTCCTGAAAAGGAGAAGAGTTCCAAAAAGGAGAAAAGTCCCGAAAAGGAGCAGACAAATGAAAATACGAGCGAACTCCTAGATACCAATGTGCATATTATTTCTAGCTTAATCAAGGAATGGGAGCAGTTCGATCAAATGATCAAGAACTAGAATGACTCCAAAACATCATTATGCCAAAATCACCCGCAACACACGAGCCTATTGTTACTAGTATTCCAATTGGAGGGGAAATCGGCATAGTTAACACTCAGCATGATATTGAAATAATTCCAGAAAACCCTTCCGAAGAGATTGTATTGAAGGTAGAGGAAATACCACCCCTGGATGTATTTTACAGTCCAAAGCATAAGGTTGTGGTCAAAAGACAAAGAAAAAAGAGAAAAATTGACCAGGGACCATTCTCAACTCCTCAAGATGAACTGATGAATGTGGTATGGAAAGAATCAGAAGTCAATCCTTCTAAGGATTTAACCAAGTTATTTCAATATGCAGGTGCCTATATAGAAGCTACAATGGACAAGGCTTCCAAAGTTAGCCAACTGATCAAGGAAAAGGATGTAAGGATCACCCAACTTGAAGAGAAAACAACAGTGAAACAATAGAAGATCGAACAGCTTGAGCAATAGCTAGCAAAGCAAAAATAGTAGAATGAGCAACTAAAAGAAAAGCTAAATCTGGAGAAACAAAAGATCAATCAACAAGCTCTCCAGAAACAACAAAAGTTGTCTCAAGAACTTAGCACGCTTCAAGTGGCAATTTAACAGGAAAAGAAGGCCAAAGAAGAACAAGTTGCACAGCTACAATTATAGGTAGAGAAATTCAAAGGTTATCCGAAGATTAGTGAATTCAAGAAAGAAGCCCTAGAAGTGACCAAAGCCTTATCTTGGCAACTAAATATCCTTTGCCATAAAATATCATCGATTGAACCATTGTACACTATCACTGCATCACTCATTGAACAGGTAACTGACACCAGGCTAGAATTTGAAAATGTAGATGATAAGGTAACAAAATTTCTCTCTTGGCAAAGTTCAAAAGAAGGCATGGCTTCTAATCTACCAAAAATCCAAGAATCACACAAAGAAATCTTGTTTTCGGAGTGGGAATCACAGTTAATAAAAGACGAAAGAGCTACTTCTAGAGCCAGGGCTATAATCAACAATGTGATTGAGTTGGTAAATGACAGTTTATATGGAACTAACTTGATCCCTGATTTCTCTCCAGGAAAGCTCCCGAAAGAAAAAATACTAGAAGATCAATGGGGACAGGATTTGGCTAGCAGAGAAGAACAAATCGGCAAAGTGAAAAACTTGACTTGGGATGCATTTTGTTTTTTCCTAGTCAAGCCACATAGCCAACAGATGGCCACCAAATGCCTTGCCAACGCTTTCAATCTCATGGTTCCTGAACTTTCAGATGCTACATACACAGCTCAACTACATTCCAAGTTGAGTCATCCTCTGGAAATTCAACAAATGCTCTCAATTTGTCGGCTGCAAGTACAAGAGAAGAAGTAGATACAAAGAATCAGTCAAAAGGCTATTGCACTATTATTTTCATAAACCAAATCCTAGATTTTCATGTTTGCAGTTTCAATAGCTCAAAGCGATTTTCATTAACAGTTAGTTTTTGTTTTATTATTTAAACCCTTTCATGTCTTTTAAGAAAGGGTCCTCAATTTGCATAAAAAACTTGATTTGAGAAGTTACACTTTTGTACTTCTGAATATATTTTTTACCGGTAGTGGATCAAGGTTCTACATTTTTGTGAAGAAACTTTTTCAAGACCTACACTTTTGTATCTCCTGGAAGTTATCTCAAATAAGAAAGTGGAATCAGAGTGTTATTTGCATTGGAAAGACTCAAATGCATGTGGTATTTCTATCACTGTTCTTTTGTCTTGTTTCCTTATGTGATGAAGCGTTCCTTTTAAAAGTTGCTATTGTTGATGTATGTATACTCTTCAAAATAATTCTTTATCATGTCATTCGTAAAGATTTAGAATTGTTATACTTTAAAGATATATGTCAGTAATATACATTGTTATGAATGCGATATGATTTATTTATAATTACTTTGCTTAATTTCTTAAGCAAAGTAATCATTATCTATGAATGCATCTTTTTATCGATCAATAATTCATCTGTATGGTTATTTGTTTATTAGAAATAATCATAAATCACATTTTTAATACATTACCCGAGTTAGAGAAGTATATTTGTATATTTTTGAGTTATAGGTTAAAGCACTTATCTTCCTTATTATACATTATAAAACAATCATCCATCAAACCATTCGTTATATGAGAAACTGGTCCCATAATATCCAGTCAGAGCCACCACACCAAACGGAAAAGGAGTCGTACTAAGGTCCGGACCAGGTGGTTATCTTCAATGTTGGTGCTAGGATTTTAGAGGCATCAACATTTTTGGCGCTAGAAGGAGGGCCTGAATTGTGAATGGTGAATGAATCCAAATCCATAGGCCATTCTAAGTGTAAAACTCCCTCACCATCTCCTCCAACTTGATGCAGGAGCATCCAGCTCTGAGGAGACAGAAGGTGGTTGACAGTCTCATGGAGAGACCAGAACACACAGTCACATATGCATAGTTGGACAGGTGTCAAAACTTGTCAGTTGTTTTATTTTATTTACTTGTTTTTATTTTCCAGAAGGTCGATAGGACCAGGTAAATTAAAAACTGTGAACTGTTATTTTTAATTAGGAATTAGCATCAGAAAGTAGGTTGTTAATTAGTTAGTGTCTTTATGAAATGTATTAGTTAAAAACAGTTACAAGTTGCTGGGCAGTTATCAATTCTGTTGGGGCAGTTCTACTGGAGTAAAGAACAGTTATGCCTCAGGGGAATAAAAGAAAACAGAGAAGCATTGTAAACGATTCCTTAGATAGAAGAAAAAAACAGAGACAGTCATTTTTTTTCAAATAAATATTTTATTCTATTTCACAATTATATCACCACTGCATAGTGAATTTTCAGGCATCATAATATAGTTTTCTGTGTAACAAATTGGTTGGAACAACAAGACAGAGAAGCAACGTAAAGAGCAGAGCAGCATAGAGATACAACTGTCACCTACAGACAGGATAACGAGAAACTGCGAGTGCAGACAATCTTCAGGCGGAACGAAATTTACGAAAAGAACAGAGCACAGTTATATAATTAACATTTCCAGACAGAAGCGAACGAGAATTCGGCATATAAGTAAACTTTCAGGTAAACCGAAAAACAAACCCTCATAGCATATTTAAGAACAGAGCAAATGCAGAATGTGACAAATATGTATCTGAATCATTTCATAAATCTATTGTAATAAAGCACATACAGTATAGGCATTTCCCATTTCTTTCGAATAACCATTTCATTAAAGGAACAGAGTCTCGAAACAAAGTTTCGGGCAAATATTTGTTACAACCAAGAACCAAAATAAATACAGTAAGAAGTCACCACCAGAACCGGCAGACAGGGGTCGAATAAAACCGAGGGTTTCTAATAACTGAACCGTAAAAGCTACAGGACGAGGGCTCGAATCAACGAGCAACCCTCTCACTAAACAACCAGCATCGACTTACAGAACAAGTGCTCGAAACCGCTGAATACCCATCAAGGGTTTTAACAAAAACAAACTAAGTGACCATATTACAGAAGCAAGGGCCGAGACCAACGATTGGAACCGAAGGAGGGTTACACAGCTTGACAGAACCATTTCTTTTTCCACTCAGAAGACGGACTACCCACAAATACACTCAGAACTACAAATAAATTACAGACAACTAAATGGGGAGGCACTACCCGTAAGGTGAAGAGCCAGAGGATTCGACAGGGAGCGTGGAGCACAACGAACCACGGAGCCGACCACATGAAATTACCTGCAACGGAACGAGAGCAGGATTAGCACCATACACAGATACAAATAATCAGTGAAAATCATAACCAGATAAAGATTAGGCGCAGAATCTCACCTGTGGCCAAGGAGACGGGGTCGAGAAACTGAAAACGACCACCATGTCCTAAAGAACAGTAGCGAAAGGCGTTAGGGTTGGAGCGATAAGGGTTGAAACAGTCCAACAGGGAACAAAAATTTACCTTTGCAACCAGGTCGAAGCGCGGAAGCTCGGAGGAAGACCTGTCACGAAAGCAAATTCATCAACCAGACGAATAGAAACAGTGTGTGCATAGGAAAAACCAGTCAATACACAGTGAACAAGATTATCATCGTGCAGAGAAAAAAGGTGCCTTTACAGGCCATCGAAGTCTCACCTCCATAGCAGTAGTGGACCAGCGAGACCCATACAAACAACAGTTGAAACCAGAACAACGAAGGACGAAGGTTTCTCCACAGTCACAGAGCAAGCCTTTCGGCGCAGCGGAGGAGTGCAAATGACAAATGAACGGGGCAACAGTTGACAAAAGGCACGAGAACCGGCAGGTGTGGAGCGTTAACCGACGGGCCCAGTAAAAACCCTAAATCGATTACCGAGATAACGTACCAATAATTTAAGTCAACCATAAATTCGTGCCGAACGCCAAGTCTTGTCAACAGCAGGTGTATTAGAATCGGCGGGAGGCCATCATAAGTGGTATCAGAGCTAGTTTCTTGAGTTGGAACTAATGGAACAGGTGGAAGGTGAAGGTGAAGGAAGAGGAAGAGGAAGAGGAAAAGGAAGAGGATGAGGACGAGTAGTCCGTAGGGTAGTAGATGATGGACTTCGAGAGGAGATTCGAGTTTTGCGTGAAAGATTGGCAGTGGTGGAGGCTGGGGGAAGGAGAGACCCAGCAGATGATAGTGATGAAGAAGTAGCTAAACTAGAGGACGCGTTCGAAGGGGTGACACCGGAACTCAGATTGTTGAAGTTAGTTTTGCTATCCAGTCATAAGCCAAGGCATGAGTTGCCTACTTATGACGGGAGTTTGTCTGCAGATGTGTTATTAGATTGGCTGAGTGAAGTAAATAAATTTTTTGAGTCTGAGGAAACCAGTGAGGACAAACAAGTGAAGTTTGCCGCCACCAAGCTAAAAGGACATGCGTCCTTGTGGTGGGACAGTGTTCAGGTGGAAAGGAAGAGACTACACAAACAGCCTATAAAGAAGTGGGCCAGAATGGAAGCAAAACTGAAGGAGAAGTTCCTGCCAAAAGATTACCAGATCATGTTGTACCAACAGGTACAGAACTTGAAGCAAAGAGGAATGACTCTTAGGGAATTTACGGAGGAATTTTATAAGTTGAATTTACGAGCAGGGTATGTGGAAGATACCTCAGAAAAAACAGCCAGATTTGTGAATGGCCTGAGAGGGGAGATTTTGGATGAAATCGGTATCCTCTCACCTCAAACGTTGGATGAAGCCTATCAGTTTTCACTGAAGGCAGAGGAGAAAATTAACAGGAAACAAAACACCAAGAGAGGAGGTGGTTCTGGCAGGGGAAAAGGCAAGGTTTATGGCAGAGGTAGAGGTACAGGCTCAAATGAGGAAGGCAGCAGTTCCAAATCTGCTGGCACAACAGAGAAGGACAACAGCACCAGGGAAGGATGACGAGCTCAACGAGGGCGAGGATTTGGTCGAGGCAGGGGAACTGTCCAGTGCTATCGTTGTCACAAATTGGGACACAGGTCGTATGATTGTCCTGAAGGTGAACCAGTAGGTGGAAGAGGAACCTATGTTACTCAGCCAGAGGATGTTGAGGGGCCACCTCAAGAAGTAGAGAATACATCGGAGACAGGTGAAGCCTTGGTGTTAAATAAAGTGCTGTTAAAACCGGCAAAAGAAGTTGCAGAACCAGATCAGCGAAAGGCTTTGTTTCGCACTGTTTGCAAGTCACGGGGTAAGTGTTGTAAGTTGATCATTGACAGTGGGAGCACCGACAATTTAGTAGCTGTGGAGATGGTAGAGAAGCTGGGATTAAAGAAGTTAAAACATCCTACTCCCTACAAAGTGTCGTGGCTGCAGAAAGGGCATCAACTGTTAGTTGACGAACAGTGTGAGGTAGAGTTTCAGATCAGTAAGTATAAGGACAAGATCCTTTACGATGTCATGCCAATGGATGTCTGTCACTTACTGTTGGGACGACCTTGGCAGTTTGATAGAAGTGCAGTTCATGACAGAAAAACCAACTGCTATAAGTTTGTGAAAGACGGGATCAAGCATACGCTTGTACCCATCAAGGAGGAAAATACAGCAGAAGCTAGTGGAGTGAAAGCGCTGCTGTTAGGCGGAAAAGAATTTATAAAACAGATTGAGGACAGCGAGATAAATTTTGTTGTCATAAGGAGACCAAAGGCAGTAGTACTTCATACACAGGTTTTAGATTTGCCTGAAGAAGTTCAGAGGTTGCTGTAGGATTTTGGAGACATTGTGGTAGATGATCTTCCAGATGAATTGCCACCAAGGAGAGGTATTAGTCACTGTATTGACTTTATACCAGGAGCAAGCCTGCCAAATAAAGCAGCTTACCGCATGAGTCCCAAGGACCATGAAGAAATCAGGAAACAAGTCCAGGAGTTGTTGGACAAAGGTTTGATTCGCGAGAGCATGAGCCCATGTGTAGTACCATCTGTTTTGGCTCCAAAGAAAGGAGGAGAGTGGAGAATGTGTATGGATTCGAGGGCTATTAACAAAATTACTGTTAGGTACAGGTTTCCCTTACCTAGGATGGATGATATGATGGATTGTTTGAGTGGAGCGGCTTATTTTTCGAAGATTGACTTGAAGAGTGGATATCACCATATCCGGATTCGGGAAGGGGATGAATGGAAGACCGCTTTCAAGACGAACGAAGGCTTATATGAGTGGCTGGTGATGCCATTTGGTTTGAGCAACGCTCCCAGAACGTTCATGCGTCTGATGAATGAAGTGTTGAAGGAATTTAATGGTAAGTTCGTAATTGTCTACCTGGATGATATCCTGATTTTTAGTAAGACTAAAGAGGAACATTTCAGACATTTACAGAGTGTGTTGAGGAAGTTACAGCAGAACAAGCTGTTAATTAATCTGAAGAGGTGTACCTTTTTTCAGCGAGAATTAGTGTATCTGGGCTTTGTCATCGCAGAAAATGAACTAAAAATGGACCCAGAAAAGGTGACAGCTATAATTAGCTGGCCTTCTCCGAAAAGTTTATTTGAAGTCCGAAGTTTCCACGGACTAGCCAGTTTTTACAGGAAATTTATCAGAAATTTCAGCGAGATTTGCGCACCAATGTTGGATACGATCAAGAAGATGAATCAGCCATTTCACTGGACTGAAGCAGCAGAAAATAGTTTTCAGATTTTGAAAAACAAGATTACTGAAAGACCAATATTAAGACTGCCTGATTTCAACAAACTTTTTCAAGTTCGTTGCGATGCCAGTGGTACGACCATTGGGGCAGTCCTTAGTTAGGAGGACAGACCGGTTGCTTATTTCAGTGAAAAGCTAAATGAGAGCAGGCAAAAATACTCAACCTACGAAAAGGAGTTTTACGCCATTGTGCAAGCCTTGAAACATTGGCGACATTATCTGTTAGGTAACGAGTTTGTTTTGTTTTCTGATAACTCTGCATTGCAGTACATTATGCAGCAGCATAAATTAAACCATAAGCATGCAGCTTGGGTTGAGTACTTGCAAAGTTTCCATTTGTATTAAAACAAATTAGTGGGCAATCAAATAAGGTGGCAGATGCACTGAGTAGAAGAACGTTGCTCCTACAGGAAAGCACGATGCAGATTTTAGGCTTTGAACATTTAAAAGAGCTGTATCCGACCGACACCGAGTTTAGGGAGGCCTATGAGGCTTGCCAAAACCCGCTGTTACGAAATAACAGCATGTGGTTAGACTATAATCTACAGGAAGGATTGCTGTTTAAGGGGGGGCAGTTGTGTATTCCCAACTGTTCTATGCGGGAAAACATTATACAGGAAAAACACAGTGGAGGCCTGGCAGGACATTTCGGTATTGACAAAACGATTGCTCAGGTACATCATTTTTATTTCTGGCCAAAGTTGCAGCGGGATGTGCAGAGGTACATGACTAGATGTAAAATTTGTCAACTGGCAAAAGGTCACAGTCAGAACACTGGACTTTATATGCCATTACCCATTCCTAGCCGACCATGGGATTCAGTTAGTATGGATTTTGTATTGGGTTTGCCGAAGACACAACGAGGTTTTGATTCAGTAATGGTTGTGGTAGACCGATTTTCAAAGATGGCACACTTTGTACCATGCAGGAAAACCAGCGATGCTACTTACATAACACATCTTTTCTTTACTGAGATTGTGCGGTTGCATGGACTTCCAAGATCCATTATCTCTGACAGAGATGTAAAGTTCACCGGTCATTTTTGGAGAACTCTGTGGAAAAAGTTGAATACCCAGTTGCAGTTCAGCTCCGCTTATCATCCACATACGGATGGTCAGACGGAGGTAGTGAACCGAAGTCTGGGAAATTTACTTCAAAGTTTAACAGGTGAAAATTCCCGGACTTGGGACCGTGTACTTGCTCAGGCGGAATTCGCATACAACGATTCCCCTAACCGCAGCACAGGCTACAGTCCGTTCCAGATTCTGTACGGCATGCATCCGCGAGGAGTGCATGACTTATGAGATTTGGGGAAACTTGAGAAACAAAGCGCTGATGGGGAAGATTTTGCCCAAGAAATTAGTAACTTGCATGAACAGGTCAAACTGAAATTACAGGACAGCAGTCAGAGGTATAAACAGCGAGCTAATACAAAGCGTCGGGAAGTTCAGTTCAACGTAGGGGATGAAGTCCTTGCGTACTTACGTAAGGAACGGTTCCCAAAACGAGAGTACAGCAAGTTAAAATTCAAGAAAATCGGGCCCTGTAAAATCATTCGCAAATTTTCTGCAAACGCCTATGAACTACAGTTGCCACCACGGATCGGTATTTCCCCTATTTTTAACGTAGCAGATCTGTTTCCTTATGTCACAGGTTCAACAGATAATACAGCAGCAGAGCCACCACGGGACACCAATTGTGAAGGAGATTCGTGGACGAGACAGATGCCAATGGCACCACCCGTTGAGATCGAAGGGATTTTGGACACACAGGTAGCTAAGCGCACACACAGGAAGGAGTATTTGCGGTATTTGGTCAAATGGAAGAACTGTCCGATAGAGGACAATTCGTGGCTTAACGCAACGCAGATACAGAAAGCAGGCTATTCTGTCGACGACCTCATGGAACGGAGCCATGACTTTTTGGCACCCCGGGAGCCTGATGCAGGAGCATCCAGCTCCGAGGAGACAGAAGGAGGTTGACGGTCTCATGGAGAGACAAAAACACACAATCATACATGCATAGCTGGACAGGTGTTAGACCTGTCAGTTATTTTACTTTATTTATTTGTTTTATTTCTCAGAAAGTCGTTAGGACCAGGTCAATTAAAATTGTGAACTGTTTCTTTTAAATAGGAATTAGTAACAGTAAAATAGATTGATAGTTAATTAGTATCTTTATGAATTGTGTTAGTTAGGAACAGTTAGAAACTGGTGGACAGTTACCCAATTCTGTTGGGGCAGTTCTACCTGAACAAAGAACGGTTATGCCTCAGGAGGTTAAAAGGAAAAAGATAACCAGTGTAAAAGATTCCTCAGAGAGAGAAACAAAAAGATACAATCATTTCAAAATAAACATTTTATTTTATTTTCTCTATTGAATCACCACTGTATAGACAAATTTCATGCATCAATACATAATTCTGTGTAACTAATTCACGTTGGAATAATAAGACAGAGAGAATTAACGAAAAGAGCAGAGCGCAGCCATATAACTATCACTTCCAGACAGAGGAGAACGAGAAATTGCGAGCGCAGACAACCTTCAGACAGAGAGAATTAACAAGAAGCGCAGAGCGCAGACATTTAAATATCATTTCCAGACAGAGGAGAACGAGAAATTGCGAGCGCAAACAAACTTCAGGTAACCCATATGACCCTCAAATTATTCATGAATAAAGCAATGCCGGAGTGAAATCAGATAAAGCTGTATCATTTCATTATCAGTTATAAACAAAATATACACAGTCCAGGCGTCTCACGCTCCTGTCGAGACACAAAGCTCATTCAAACATAACCACGAAACAGAGTTTCGAACAAGTGTATGATACCACCAGACGGAATAAACCAAAAATTATTACAGCAAGGGATCACCAACAGAATCGGGTGAACGAGGGTTTCAAATAACCCGAGGGTTTCTATTAACCAAACAACAAAACTACAGGGCGAGAGTTCGAAGCAACGAATACCCATCTTACAAAGTAACCAAACATCGACTTACAGGACGAGGGCTTGAAGCCACCAAATACCCATCAAGGGTTCGACAACTGAGTATCAATATTACAGAACAAGGACACAAGACCAACGTGCCAGACGGCCAGAGAGTTACACAGTCCAGAACACTATTCAATTCACCGCACCAGCGACGGACTAATGACCAAAATAAAGTCTCAAAACCTCTATAGAAACCGATATGGTAAGACCCTACCCGTAAGAAAGAACTGGAGGGCTTGAATGACTGTCAGAGATCGTGGAGGACGCTAAACCACAGAGACCAACGATAATGAGCCACCTACAAAACGAAATGGGGCGGATTAGCATCGTTTACAGACAGAACAACCACTAAAAAAAACAACAAGCAAATGAAAGTGGAAGCGTAGAACCTCACCTGAAGCTGAGGAGGAATAGTCGAAAACCGAAATAACCAGTATACCCCTGAAGACACGGAGCGAGGGTGTCAGGGTATGAAAAAGAAGTGACAAATAAGTTTATCAGAGAACCCGAGCTTACCTTAGCAGTGGAACTGGAGCGCGTTAGTTCGGTGGAAATCCTGTCATGAAACAACCCATCAGTAAATCGACCAGAAACGACATTTAAACGAAAGAATCCACCTAACAAACCATAAAACAACATATTAACGGTGTGCAGAGCGGAGGGTGTCTCTATAGGGCACTGTAACCCTACCTCCATAGCCACAGAGGGCCGAGGGCAACCATCGAATCCGTGTTGAAACCAGAACGGCATAGGAGCAAGAGTTTCCACAGAGCAGAGCAAATATTCGCACAGTGAAGGAGTGAAAATGAAAAACGAGCGGGCTTAGGGTTGACAAAAGCCAACGATTGTATAGTGGAGAACCGGCAGGTGGAGGTCTCAAAACCGGCGTGACCAGTAGCTACCCCAAGGAAATATCGGGAGGACGTACCAGCATTTAAGTCAAACAATGGACATCATTACAAGCGCCAAGTCGTATCATTACGGTTGCATTGGGAAAGGCAGGAGGCCATCAAAAACCATAATAAAAAGTTCTTGTGCGGGGATTTTTCTTTTTATTAACCTTCATTTTTAGTCGTAGTTGTAAATGTGGCTAACCATGATGAAAAAGTCATTTTACAAGCAAAAAGAACTGGGATTCCCCTACAACTTAGTGGGTCATTCAAGTTTTCTATAATCCTTAGACTTTGGGAGATGAGAGTAAGCCCATTAATAGTTACATACGTACTTTGAGTGATAAAGGAACACATTGTTTGATTTTTCAATGCTTAGTGGGTCATTCAAGTTTTCTGTAATACTTAAACTTTCGGAGATTGAGGGTTCAAACCCATTAATCTCTATCCTAGTTACTTGAATGCCAGTGAAGAGCACATAGTTTGATTTCTAAAGTTATCAACACTTTCAGGGTATCAATTTGGCAACAAGTATAAAGTTAATAAACTTCAAATAAAACCTAAATTGGAATTTGATTAATAACTATTATAGGTATCTTGAATGTTACATGGTTTGGTTTTTTAGGTTATTAAGAATAACAAGGTATTAGGTATTTTGTATGTGACATGGTTTGATTTTTTAAGTCATTAAGAATGATAAGGTATTAGGTATCTTGTATGTCACATGGTTTGATTTTTAAAGTCAACAAGGTATTAGGTATTTTTTTCTTTTTTTTTCTTTCTTTCTTTTTATTTTTGTTTTTGTTTTTGTTTTTCTTTCTTTCTTTCTCTTTTCTTTTTCTTTTTCTTTTTTCTTCTTTTTTTTTTCTCTTTTCTTTTCTCTTTTCTTTTTTTTTTTCTTTTCTTTTTTTTCAAGTTCACGAACACCCCTAGTCACTGGGTGGCCAGAACACCCCCAGTCACTGGATGGCCACTACATCCACGAGCATTGGGTGGCCGCTACATCCACAGAAATATCTGGGCTTGATACCCTACATCCACGGAAATATGTGAGCTTGATGAAGGGTTTCCGCTACATCCACAAAAATATCTGGGCTTGATACCCTACATCCAAGGAAATATCTGAGCTTGATGAAGGGTATCAAACTGCTACATCCACAAAAATATCTGAGCTTCCTCTTTTTTTTCTTCTTTTTTTTTTTTTTTTTTTTTTGGGTGGTTCATGGGCACCGGCAGTCACTGGGTGGCCGCTACATCCATGGTCACTGGGTCCACGGAAATATTTGAGCTTGATCAAGGGTATCAAGCCGCTACATCCACAAGAAAAAAAAATCTGAGCTTGATCAAGAGTATCACCGTGGCCAATAGTTAGGCCTAACCCCAAGAGCAACAGTGCAGCACTTATTTGACGAATTGAGCACCAGTTGAGCTAACCCTTGGGGCTCAAGAGATTAGGTATCTTGAATGTCACATGGTTTGATTTTTTAAGTCATTAAAAATGACAAGGTATCAATTGGGTAAACAATATAAAAGTAATAAACCTTTGAATTATAATCAAATTAAAGGTTTTAAGGTAGTATGAATTGGATAAATAATATAAAGATAATAAACCCTTGGATTGAAATTAAATCTAATTAAAAATTTTAGGGTATCAATGGGGTAACAAGTATAAAAGTAATTAAAAATTTTAGGGTATCAATGGGGTAACAAGTATAAAAGTAATAAAATTAAAAGTTTTAAAGTAGTATCAATTGGATAAATAATATAAAGGTAATAAACCCTTGGATTGAAATTAAATCTAATTAAAAGTTTTAGGGTATCAATGGGGTAACAAGTATAGAAGTAATAAACTTTAAATATAGTTGGAACTTAATTAACCATTTGTTTGTCAAATCTAATTAAAAGTTTTACCAAATTATTGATGATACATCAATAATGACAAGGTAACATATGAGTGATGAGTATAAAAGTAATAAACCTCAAAACCCATTTGGGAATCATTAACAATGACAAGTTACCATGACAAGTTACCATGTGAACGCTGGGTATAAAGGTAATGAACCTAAAAAAGTAAAGGGAATTTAATAGACAATTGTTTATCTAGCCTAATTAAGAGTTCCACGAGACAATTTTCATAGAGGAGTAACTCCTCTTTTTAACAACTTTTTGATGGATAAAATAATTCTCAAATCATCATTTATATTCAAAGGCTCTACGTATTTATAGGTTATATTCATTTGGGATTTGTACTTTTGCGTTAAGGTGCAATGTTAATTACAATTACTATATCGTGGTTTTTTTAATTAAAGGTTGTCGTGTGTGGTGGAGATGTTGGAGGGACAAGAGGACGCTTGGAGGGACCAGAGATTTATTTTTATGTGAGTATGATTAAGTGGACGATTGTTGTAGTTTATAAAATGTATATATATATATATATATATATATATATATATATATATATATATATATTTTTTTTAAATCTATAAAAAAATATTAATCATTAAATTCAATTCATATATAAATGATTAATTACTATTTAAAATTTAATTATTATATTTTAATTTAAAAAAAAATTAATCAAATATAAATGAATAGGTTTTATTGCTAAGTCTATAAAAGTATATATATTTTATTCTCTTTAGTTTTGAATCTTTAATTTCTTAAAAAGAAAATACATACTTTTACTCTTAACCATTAAACTTGCTAAATACATTATCAAACCATTAAACTTGCTAAATACATTATCAAATACAAGATTAAACTACAAAATAGAAAAGATATCAATCTCTCAATCACACTATTAAAGTGAATGTATATGTTGGTATACAAAATAGAAAAGATATCAATCTCTCAATCACACTATTAAAGTGAATGTATATGTTGGTCAATATTCCTGCTCATCAGTTAACCACAACTTACCTAAACTGCCATGTTTAAAATTAATTTTTTTATTAATATGTTATATTTTAATACTTGCTAGCAAGTGAATACACTGATCAGAATGGCAGCTTACATTTTTTAATTTGAAGAATTGCCGATTGCTTAGTTCTGACTCTAAACTAAGCAAATGAATTCAGATACTTTCTTTAAGATTGCAATTGATTGTAACTTCCCTTCATCTTTTCATCAAGAAAGCTGAAGTTCTGTTTTTTTATTGGTGTTGTCTGTGAAAGGAATCTCACATAATTGATGATCAGATTTTATTGCAGAGAGACTTGATATTGAGAGAGTAGTGAGATCTACAGATATGTCATATTTCTTCCAAATTATTGGAGTTTGCTTTCTACAGAACCAGAGACCTCTTAACCACAGCCGTGGAGCACTGTTTTAGACCATAACAGCTTTTCCCACATCACACGGTTAACAAACAAGTGCTCAGTAAGAATACAAATAATCCCAAATTCAGCATCTCTAATGCTGCTTGTCTCTGTTGAAAGACAAAGCCAGATCAGATCTCGGACAGATCCATCGCTATATGACACTACTGTTAAATTCTAACCCCCTTCCCCCAACAAATTTATTCTTTGTCTCTACAGTAGACCTGCCATGGATTCTTACCTCTAAAAAGAATTCCATTTTCATCACATTTGAATTTCATAAGTACCATTTGAAGACCTTAAACTTTAGCTTAATATTACATTTGGAATCAGAGTTAGCACTGGCAGAAGTTTTTTTAGTACCAGAAATCACAGCAGAGACTCCATTGCAGTTGATGTCTGCTCTGACTTTATGAGAATTCCATTTCCCCATCTTCACCCTCACGCGAGTCTGCAAATCCACATCCAGCGTGATTTTCCCCTTTGACTGTGCCGATTTCAGTTTCTTGGCATCGGAGGCGCCAAGGGCCAGGTTTTCACTCTTCAGATCGGCTTTCAGGACCGTGGTGTTCTTTGTCCCGTGGAAGAAACCAGGAACAGAGCCGTCTGCCAGATCTAGGTTATCTGTTGAAACTTTTACAGAAAATGTATCATAATAGAAGGTCACCTTCTTGTTGGGATTCCCGGCGTCCATTTGCAGGACGAATTGGTACCTGAGATAGGAATCTTTGGTGACATTGAACTTGGGGATCTGCACTGAGGTGACTGTAAAATTGGGCTGATGCGGCCTGTAGATAACCCATAAAACAAACCCTGTGATGCCCGCAAACAAAAGTATGGCGAGGATGAACGCGATGAGGCCGACGAAGCAGAGGCAGCAACGGTTTCTGCGTTCTTTAGGGGGCGTCGGGCGGAAGGCGGGAAGGGCGGCACTATACATCTGGCCCTTCGTGTATGCGCCATTCAAGTTCTGGACGCCCGGCCTGTTCGATGGGAACGTTTTTTCCGCCATGGATTACATACCACAAATTTCTCACACAGAAGAGTTAACAGAGGAGAATAAAGATTGAGTTAACAGAGAAGAATACAGATTGAGAGAGCCTTCTTTGCTTCAGCTACAATTCCATTCCCCGGGCTTCAATAAAATAGGGCAATAACACGACACAGCCAACTGGACTCAGCGAACGCGTTCCATAACCCACATTTCAGTGCTCTTTGCGCCTGTATCCATCTGTAAAAGCCCTTAGGTTTGAACCCTGTCCATCGATATCCATGGAGGCTCCAATTTTTTCAGTAGCCTAATAATTTCAAAAACGCTGAAATAAATGATTTGGTTGTTGAAGAATCAATTTAATATGTGGATGCAAAGATGATAATACGGACAGTATCCAGGTGTATCTTTGTTGGATGAGCATGTGCCCAACGCCTTTGTAGATATCCCCACCCACTTTGCTCTATTTCCCATCCCCTTACATTCCGACCTTCTAGACTTTGGAATGGACTCTTTGTTGTCAATAGAAAGGTGGGGTGATTTTTTTTTATTCACAGCCATGCATTTTCATTTATCATTTTTAATCAAAGAAAATTATATCACTCGGAATAAATTACCATTTCATTTGAATAATTTGTTGGTGGTTCGTAAGAAGGTCAACTTTCATTACTGCTAAATGTTTTTGGATCTTGGGCTTTTAACTCGTTTTCTTATATTCAAGGAAAATAATCTCTTAAGAAGGCTAGCTTTCACTATTGCTAAATGCCTCTGGATCTTGAGCCTTTAACCTGTTTCCTTACGTCCGAGGATGGATGCAAGACCTCAAGTAGAAAATCTCGAAGCTCAGATCCAACAATTGCCTTCCGTGGGTTCTTACTTGAAAGAACTTCAAACAGCTGTATATGGTGAAATCCAGGCATCGGGAGACACAATGAGGTTTCTTTAGGAGGAGATGATCACCTTGCATAAGGTAGTAGTTCCCCTACATGATATACAAAAGAGATCGCAAGAAAATGAAAAATATCTTAAAGTAATCCATGCAACCATTAGCGCAATCCAAGAATGGGTTGGTAAGTACAGAGATGCACCTGCGAAGTTGGCTAGAAAGACAAGGCAAGAAGAAGAATTGGATAAGATTAAGGTCAAAATGCTCATTTAGAGTAACGAACATTTCGACACTTTTGTAGGCAACACAATAGATTCCTATGAACAGTTGTATAATAGCTTGGATTATTTGGTTAGAACACACAAGATCCCTTCAATTGGACCATCTATAGAGAAAAGGGAAAGAACTTCATTTGGTAGGAAATCAAATATTTTTTGGTAAGTTTGAATCAGGTCACAACCAAGGATGATTTAGAGATAAATAGTTATAATATGCATAAGTATATAGCTAGACCTGCTAAGGTTAATATGAATCTATTCTTGTTGTGGAATAAAGTACAGATAGGCTCCAAGATCATTTATCCAGATGATATGGAGGCCAGACTCATATATCAACCTAACCTTCCCGCAAATTTTGAGGAGATAATTGCACAATAGAAAGCTTGGCATCAATATGTTACTACAGAGTTACAAGTTGAAGTTGTTGAGCTGTAGTTTCCCCAAACTCAAGCTTAATGCATTTAGTTTGTCTTATTAGGTTCTAGCCCTTTTTATCCTACATGGATTTTTGTCTTATTGTATTTGAAATATAATAAAGTGTAAACGTAAGTGGAAGTCCAAGAGTTAAATGTGGAATATGAATAGTCATTAGCCATAGAAAAGACCAAAGAATTACAAGAGACGTGGGGAATTTCAAATCTCACCAAGGGAGATGAAGAGTCATCTCATTTGTTATAAATATACCCTCATAACTCAAGAAAATGGCTTGGAACTAGAGATTTGGAGCCTTGGATTCTCTAATATAGCATATGAAGAGTATCATTCTTTGGAGAAGCAAGTGTTGGCTTCATGTTCCACTATTGGGGCTAGTGTCATATCAATGTAATTGAATGCTCAAAACTTTCATTTAATAATAAGAAGCTCTTAGAGTTGGCATGCCTTCATGCATATCTCATGGATGTAGTAGGACTATTATTTATATATTTCCAATGTATGTTCTTTCATTTACGCTAATGCTAGTGAACTAATTCATTTAATTTGGTATGTATCTTGTTGAATGTTTGTTGTTTATGTTTCACGATCGTTTTTATCTTGTGAACTATTTTGAAGGTTAACTAATGATTCTTTGTATTGCTCTTGTGTCTATAATAAGATAGTATTATTACTTTACTTTAAGGGGATAACTTATTTCCCTTTTATGTGAACGAACCTTTCATACATTACATTTGATACCTCATAATGTTCATACACTTGCTATCAACAAAGCTATGCATATGTCATCTTATGTGTTTATTGAAGCTAAGGCATATATTTGAGACCACTGATTTGGAAACCGGCCATATTTTGGTTGGGACTCCTACTCCAAACTATGTGGGGTATAATTGGGACTTCACATCAGGGATACCCCCTTCCATGTTGTCGGTTTCCAACACTGTCAACAAGATTTTGGTGCTATAAGGAGGGTCAGATGACAAGTTTAGCCCATGAAGTCTAATTTCACCTTTTTATCTTGGATGGATTCTTCCCATATCATAACACTTTTCTAAAGTGACTAATCTGAAATTTCCCACACAGATAATTCATGACTTGTCAAATCTAAAATTTGATGGCGAGGGTGAAAAAACCATTCTTGAGCATACCCTCCACTTTATTGAATTTTGTGAATATTATGAAATTAATTGTGAGGATGTTTTTTGTAGGTTGTTTGTTCTCACATTCGAAGGACATGTTAAACAATGATGTTTCACATTACCAACTACTTCTATTTATTCTTTCCAACAACTTGCCAAGGAGTTTCACGAAACCTTTGACAGGTATCATCACAAAAGTTTTTATAAGAAGATTATTCACCTAGGAAATAAATTTGATGAATCCATTGAAGATTTTCATGATCACTTTATTCATTTCTATTATGAGTTTACAGAGGATGACATAGATTGGAATTTCATGAAAGAGAAATTTTAGTATCTTGTTCAGATTTATTTGAAGTCACTTGAACCCAAATCCCTTTTAAGTCTTACAAAAGTTCTTGGTCATGGAGCTCTCAAAATTCCAAAAGAAGAAACAAATTTTTCATGTGACTCTTTGTCTTCTTCCAATCCTTCACCAAATCAAGCATATCTATGCATCCAAGTCAAGGTTGAAGAACTTGAAGATCAATTTTCCAATCCAACCCCATCTTCTCCTTCCCCTCATATTCAATATCTAAACTCAAACATCAATGGTGAATTTGATTTAATCGATGATATTTTTTCTTCTTGTCCATTAGTTATTTCCTCTAAATCTCTTCATTCTGATTCACTGAGTCAATATGTTATATTAGCTTCTATTGACTCCCATGAAGGTCAAGTCCATGATGGAGTTAATGGAGATCATGAGTTTCAATATATTTTTCATAATGATTTGTTTGGGATTCTGATTATGAACAAGAATTTGATATTGAATATGATTTCTCACTTAATCTTTCCATTTCTCATCTTTTACACGTTGTCCTGACATGGTCAATGATTTTATTACACCTGTCACATCTATAGATGATTTTAGAGTGAAAGAAGATAAGGAGAAATATACTCTTCATGATCTAAATCATTCCTCATATTGTGAATATGAAGAAGTAGATCATGTAGCTTCAAGTTTTCAATCAATCCCTCTTTTGGTTTCAAACCATGAGGATTTCCTTTGCTTGAATGAGAAACCAAATTTTGATCATGACTTTTTTAATGTATTCAATCATTCATCCACTGATGATTATGTATCTTCAACTATCAATCTCTCCAAGCCACCAATTTTATATGATGTACCTTTAGATATTTTACAACCATGTCTAGATGTCGATACACTTCAGCCTATGTTGATGGTTATGTCAAGATATTGTGATTTTGATAAGTGTTCTAAACATGATCATGCCAACACTCTTTCAAGGGAAAATCTTCATGAATTCACTTCATGTATTGAAAATGAATTTATCCTTCAGCTTTATGATCCTTCATCCATTTATCACGATCCCATTTTTGAATGATTAGAGGAATCTCACTTGGCAATCCCGATGGCTAGGAATAAGCTTTTATATTTTTTTTTTTTTATGTTTGCCAAGATTGAAATTTGCAATGGATGTTTTGATATGAAAGCTTGTCACGATGTGTATCATAACTTAGCAGCGGAATGTTTAGTGCATGATTTCTTGTCATACTTTTCTGTTGGTGTTTTGCGCCTTTGAGTTTCAGAGCATGTTGTGATTTATATTTTTTTCCTTGTGATTGATTTTATGACCTTTCTTGTTTCTTATTCCCTCACGGTTACTTGTCGGGAATTACTTTTTTGGTTGCGTTGGAAATTTCATTTCATGTGAGCCTAACCTGTCTTTCATTAGGAGTAGGTTTAGGTTAGTATAGTTTGTGTATTTGCTTTGTTGTTATTTTTTTCATCTTGTGCTTTTATTTCACAATAAGCCTTGCATGAAAGTGGTGTTTTGGTTATGACTGAGCATGGAAAAGTTAGAAAGGAAATTGTACAACTATTAAAGCTTGGTTAGTTTTTTATTCCCTTCTTTGCGTGGGCCTTGTATATTTTAGTCTATGATGCTTAGAAAAAAAATATGTTCTTTCTCTAAGAAAACCTTAGTGAATATATGATACTCGAATCTATTAATAAGATCTTCTTCTTTCAATCAACTTTCTATGTTTAGTCAGTTTTAACTTGTCAAATCGATCAAGTAGAGAAAGGAGAGGAGGAAACTTAAGTGAGTGGACTATTTTTCAGAGGTGTATATATTATTCTCGAAGGATAAAACTCTTCTACTCTCAATAATTCGGGATTCCTCTTCCACCACAATAAAATAATAAGTGCCTAAGCAAAATTATATAAATAAATAAATAAAGGGGGAAAGAAAAGAAAGGGTTCCTGCACAGAGAGGTGAAGCAAGCAAATTTGTCAGGGTACTATCATGGCTCACTGGCCGCAAAGCAATGCTTGTGTTCCTAAAGTGACTTCGTTAGGGTACTGTTTGGGCCTGCTAGTAGCGATGCAACACCAAAGATGAAAACTAAGACTTTGACATTATTTTCACTCACATACATATATATACACCTCTTGATCAAAATAATATAAGGTTGACTTTCTTTTGTAAGTGTTTGGTCAATTAAGAGAATGAAGAAAACTATAGCTTTAATTCGGGCGAAGTAAGGAAGATATGGTGACCAATAGAATGAACAATACTTCTTAAAGAACTAGACTTAGTTTTAAAGTTATACCCATACATCGAAGTTGGAGTTAGACTAGTGCGTCACCAAGTGTTGTAGCTACTACAATCCCCCTCCAAAAATGTTCCTGCGCTTCAATTTTGGAACCTACCTCTATCGATAAGAATTAGATTTCCATTTTCAATTGTTCCTCTTGATTTCTTTGGCTTATCTTTCCATTGGTATCGCTTGTGTGTTGTCTTAGTTGAGTTATCATGATGATTACCAAGTCTTGTCAACAACAGTTGCACAACTTCTTAAGAAAAGCAAAACCTCTCTCCAACACAAGCTAAATATTGTCCTGATCTAGCATTGATTGTTGGTCTTTCCTCTAAGAACTGTGGAATATTCTATCACTGAAAACTGCACAATTCCATTAGGAAATGATCCACGCAATCTTGTGAGATAGGCATTCATTGAGAAACCGAACTATGCAATCACCCAGTGTGGAGGAAAACTGCTCAATCCACTGTGCGAGTGAAATACGCAATCTTTTGTCACTAAGAATTGCATCCTTTCTGCTAGTCAGTTGCGATGTCTTCCAGATTATCCATTTATCCATCCCTATAAAATATGGTTTGATCATTCCTTTCTAATGGTGTGGCATAAGTTTCTATTTTAAGATTTAAGGACAAGTGTCACTTTCTCCTTGATTTCAGGCATGTGCACCAAAAACCCTAACCCTAATCCTGTGAGAGTAAATATATATAGTAAAGGCTTGTAGAGCTCAATTTCACATCTGACATTGGATCTATATCCATTCTCATGAGTTCAAGGAGCTTTGGATTCAATTTTCAATGCTTCTTCGGGTAAGCTTCTCAAGTGTATATTTTTGCTGCTTTTTCCATCGCTTTTGTCATTTTTGGGTTTGCAAGTGTTTCTTGGCCCATTTATTCTTGTAGTTGTTGGAATTTCAGTTGTTTGAGTTATTTTTACAAGTGTCACATCGCTTTATTGTCTTTTGTCCTACCAATAGTTACTTTTGATGGGTCTATTTATGCATGCATGTTCTTCCTTTTGTATTATCTTTTCTAGGCATTACTAATGATTGATTTAACTAATTCCAAGACTGATCTACACTCGTTTCTTCCTCAATCCTAGATTCAAGGTTTTCCTCTCTCTTGAGATGAACTGGGCCATCCTTAGGGCTTGCTGACCTTCTCTACTACGCATTGTGCAATCCCTAGTAGAAAGCCTCACCCTTCCTAGTTTAAATTTCACAATGCGCAGTTATTGGCCTCCTCCAGCTATGCATTGTGCAATCCCAGCCAGCAATGGCCTTTCCTAGGAACTGAAACTACACATTGCATAATCTTTCTCCCTCGCAACTAGTTGAGACCACAAATTACACAGTTTCAGTCTACAAGCCAATCTCTTATCAACCAGAATTGTGAAATCCCTCTCTCTTTCTATGCATTACATAATTCCAAAGCCCGGTCTACCTCTTTGTTGCTCATTATAACAAAATTTTTTCCCTCTATGACTGTGTTGTTGCTTTAAAGTTGATTCTTGAACTAATATTTTGAGCTAACTTGTTTTCACCATGAGTGCATCTCTT
>APFE030839476.1:19595-98200 GCA_000404065.3 Pinus taeda
ATTACAGCTTGGCTAGAAGCTGCAATCCAAAGATTGGTTAGTGGTTACCCCGGCCGTATTCCCTTAGAGTCAAAGGGAACAACCTGGGTGTTAACATAATTGGCGACTCCACTAGGGACTCTTTAGGATTTTTCAATTACTATCTATCTCCCATAGCCACCATCAAGCCTGAAACCAGCCAAGAGGCCTTAAAACTGTTGCTGTATCACACTGACAGCTTTAGGGAAGAGCTTGTTAGGGAATCTCCATCTTAGCTCTAAAATATATATAGCCATTCCAAAATCCTCATCCAGTCCTTGCATATATAAAACTTCTTATAAACATCCCAAAAAAAAAAGCAGTTAGAAAATGGCTCCTAAGAAAAATCCACGGCATACTAGGGCAAATCCTGACCCTAATCCACCCATCATTGTTGATAATCCAAACACCATCCCAAGAAACTTCAGGAAGCAACAAGGGCAGGATCAGCCTGCTGTTTTGACCTCAGTTGCAGATTTTCCCAACATTTCTACTCCACTTAAAGTCCTCTTTCGGTCTATTCCAAGTTCCCCTAGTTCACCATCTACATCTCAAAGCCCTACTCCCCCATCTTCATCCACTGCACATATTCCTTTGAACCACACTTTAGGTTCAACCTCACCTGTTACCCCTGTCACACCCACTATTCCTATCAACTTAGCAACCCCTGTTAATCCCTTGTACCTTGTAAATATGGCAAGATATGCACCCTTGCAGTTGCCTGCCAATCCTGCAGCTTTGCCTCAGGATTACCAAACCAAAATCACTTACTTTGACTCCACTGGTCCTTAATCTGCCACCCAACATGCCAAGAGGATGCAAGATCACTTTGAAAACTATGAAATAGATGATGACAGTGTGAGGATGAGAATCTTTGTCCAAAGCTTGACAGGTGATGTTAGAACCTGGTTCAGATCACTTGCTGCAAACACTATCACAACCCCTGATGAGCTCTATGAAGCATTCACTAAAAGATGGGAGAAAAAGAAGGACCCCTTACATATTCTTGGTGAATATGAGACAATCAAAAGAGGCCCTCAAGAAACTGTTCTGGAGTATTGTGCTAGATTCAACAATGTGTACAATGCAATACCACAAAACTTGAGACCCCCCCTGATTTGGCCTTGTACAAATTGCCTGATGGATTTGATTCTGACATGGCATTTCAGTTGAAGGAAAGAGAACCTGAAACCCTTGAAGACGCTCAAAAGGCTGCTGTCACAGTGGAAGCAAACCTGATTGCCAAAAGAAACAAGGCACGGTAAGAAAAGAGAAGCATATACAAAGAAGAACCTACAGCCTTTGATCAAAAAATTGATGCCATACTCAATAGCATGAAGAGATTAGGTGATAGAGTGGAATCAGTCGAAAGAAAAGCATCATGGGAAGCTCCACAAAACAACCCTCCTAGGAATCCAAATTTTAGGAGAAACCCAAACCCAAATAGTGGTAGGCCTAATCCCGATCCAGAAATCAGACCTCCATTTCAAGAGAACTATGCTGAAGCTTCCACATCAGCTGAGCTCAATGAAGACCCTGAGATTAATTTGATAGGTCTAGATGGTAAAAGCCAAGTTTTCTTAACCCAAGAAGATCATGAGAATGATGAAACCAAACTGTTCCAAACTAAAGCAGGTGAATCTTTTGATTTTAAACAAGGCTATGACACTGTTGTTTATGAAGTCCATAAACAATACAAGCTAAGGAGCAGAACAATGAATGTAAACCAGCCTGAAAAGATAAGGGATAATCAGTAGCCTAAAAGAGTCATAGTCACAAAGCCTAATGACAAAACAAATTTACCTACAAAAGAAGTGGTCATTGAAGAGGTCACTGAACCACGGTCCTTGAAAGATCAACCTATGGCCACTTCACCTTCTCAACCTGATTCAAGTATTACTCCCCAAGAGATGAGTAACACAGATAAGCCCCAAAGTCGAGATAAAAATCAAGAAAAAGACCTAATGGACAAAGAAAAGACTGCTATCCATAACCCTAAGACCCAATCTGAAAGGCCCTTTGATCTAGGAACTGAAATTGGCAAGCTTAAGGTAGCAATTCCCCTCTCAGAACTAGCCAAGCATGATATCTATAAACTACAGATCAAGAAGTCCCTTCAACTCACCAGCAACAAGGATGATGTCAATGTGCTGGATGATACCCCAGAACTTCTGTTTGGGCCAGAAGTGGATGGAAAAACAGGAGTCATAAGGGTATTACCTTTTTATGTCAGCTTACATATTCATGATAAAATATTGCACAATGCAATGTTTGATTCAGGTGCCTCTCATAACCTCATGCCTAAAGCAGTCATGGAAAGACTGAATCTAGACATAACAAGGCCATACAAAGACCTGTTCTCCTTTAACTCCAGCCAAGTCAAGTGTTTAGGTCTCATAAAAGACTTATGTGTGTCCTTGGTTCAATACCCAAACAAAACAATTCTAATGGATGTGGTAGTTGCTGATATCCCACCTAAGTATGGGATGCTGTTATCAAGATCATGGGGAGCTAAACTCCAAGGTTCCCTACAATTAGACATGTCATATGCCACTATCTCTGTCTTTGGGCAACCAAAAAGACTGTACAGAGAAACCCTCATGAAATACATGGTCAGCAGTGAAGAAAAGCCTCAAAACTTTCCAATATATTGTTATGCTTCTTAACCTGCAAAGCAATACCGAACAGAGAATATGCGAGAAAAATACCCAGAACACAGAAGATGCAAAGAAAATATACCCAGAACACAGAATAGCAATGCTTTTATTACTCAGAGAGAAATGTTCACAGGCCTCTTCGAGGGGGCAACCTCCAATAGAGCAGAGCTCGATTACAAAACAAGACACGATGCTCCTCGCAGGGAGTCTCTATCCTTTATATATGACTCACATATGCAATACCACGGGTCAATACCGTGGGTTTTATTAATACCATCTATCTAATACTACCGCCCATTTACCCTTTATTTAATACTACCGCCCAATTGCAACTAACTGTGGTCCCTTCATTAATTGCGGGTTAACCACTTACAAATATTAATATGGGCTTTATTGACTCTTGACTATGACGTGATCCCATGACATGAATAAGGGGGTTAGGGTGGGACCCTAACATGAAAAGAGCTTAAAGGAGACTCGTTTTTTGAGGAACGAGTGATAATTTCGGGTAGCAGCTGATTCCAAGTAAGGTTTGGAATTTTCCAATCACAGTAGTGTCACAAGGATGGCTAGCAAGATCACTCATCGTAGTTGTTCCTCAAAATGGTAAACAATCAAATGGAGGCATATGATCGACTAAAAAGGTGGAGGTGATGATGAGAATACGACCAGGGCTTAAAAGCTGATGATAATGCATTCACAGGTTACTTACCGGAAATTGGTTCATTTTTTAATGAGCTTAAACTCTGGGGGAAACATTTGCTCATTTCTTATGTTTAATTTTTAACGAGCTTGAACTCCACGTAAAAACTACTCATGCCAGTCATATAATAAGGATATCTCATCTATAGATGCCATTTTTTATGGAGCTTGCACCTTTCAAATCTTTGCCCCAGATCATTTCTTTATGCAAGTTAGGAAACAACCAATCCTATGAGTTTAAGGGTTCGAGAATCTACAAACTATGAAAATAAATGGTCGCTCTTTGCTTGCATGCAAAAAGGTTTTCATGCCCCCGAGTATAGTGAAAAAATTCCTGGTTACCATATAGAAGTTCTTGTTTCGTCAATACAGTTTCAATCCACATAGTAGATAGAAACACTTCCTGGCTTAGTCCATTTGGATGAGGGTGGTTCTGAATCCCAACCTCCTAACCTTGACGAAGGAACCCGGTCTAATTCCAGACAGGTATCGGACCAGCCATTTTCCTTCGCGGAAACCTACTCTATACCTAGAGTTTCCCTGCTGAAGTAGGCCAGGGTGCATGCCCCCTGGGTTTTAGTCATGTCCTCCTGAATTACTCATGCTCTTCAGGTGGACAGACAGGAGATTGATGAGACATTCCTTGCGTGAAAAGACCATTTAGGGATGGCATTTGACTATTAGCTATGTGTGAGCCGGGGAATGAAAGCTGGTCTACGAGCTGGACCGCTCGGCCTTCATGCGGAAAACACATTACTCTAAAGAGTAAGGAGACAATGGCTCCCATGCTATAAATATAGTCGCGCCCAAGGAGTAGATTATAATCTAGGGGTCATTAGACTACCATCACGTTCATGTAAATAGTTTTCCTTCTCAATGTTATGGGCACACTAGGAAGGATCCCTAATGGTCGATTGGTTCCTTTGTCGAATCCTGTCATATTTCTCATCTCAGGCAGAAGCGATGGCGAACCAAGCGCTTTCCAAGCAGTTGAGGAAAGGATATTGATAGAAGCCCCTTCATCTATGATGGTACCAACCATGACCATTCTGTAATCTTGTAAAATGATTCGGAATGGTACACTCACTGGTAAATGGGGTCTACCTAGTAGATTCCAATCGAAGGAAATGACTAGGTTGCTTGGAGGTGGGACCAAATAGACAGCCGGATACGACTTTGATGAACTTCCTTCCTGTGGTAAAGGAATGGCTAGACTAACCCCATGTTCATCGGAGTCTATGTTTACAAAAGTAATTTGAACGGTGTCATTCTTATTCTCTTTGGTGACTGTATCATCTGAAGATAGACCTTCTGAAGGCAAGACTCGGTCAACTGCCGCCTCGGCCTTTTGACTTTCATCTGGTATGGATTCAGAGGGTTTATCTTCAATGATAGACACTTCGACCGAACACAAAGGTGTGTCGGCCGGATTTTCAACCAGTGATGGACTCGGCAAGAGTTTCTAGTATCTAGGAGGGAGCCATAGCGGTGAAGTTGGACGGTTATCCAAAACTCTTTTAGCTTCATCTAGGAAGGGACAACGGTGGATGGCGTGATCACCTTCATATAGTTTACAAGGAAATTTGCAATTCCTTTTCTGTCCAGATACTTTGCTTTCACTAGTTGACGGTGTACTTTCAACATGATTGGAGGTTGATGACACCAGATTGTGCAAACGAGGAGACCAGTCCCTTAAGATCTGAGGGATGCAAGGACAATCTCGATGATAGTGGTCTCCTCTGCAAATGACAGATGGAGATTTAGGTTTAGATGGTGCAGTGTGAGGATTTTCGTTAGATGATGCATGGTTGCCCCCTTTTGCTTTTGGCTCCTTCTTCTTCTTTTCCTTTTTCTCCTTCCGCTTCTTCTTCTTCTCAATTACTTGATCTTTAGCATTACTAGCTTCATCAAGCGAAGAGGAAGGAGGAGAGGGAGAAATAGACGAAGTAGAAGGTTGGGGGGTAACTCTAGTGTCATATGGTTGCTGACTTGATTGTTCAGGAATTACAATATTTTGAATGACGCAGGTAGAGAAGAGCCATACGGGCAAGCCAATCGTCAACCCTGAAAGTGACAATGTGGCCATATGGGGTGCACCAACATCTCCCCAAGAGGAGAAAGGACTAGGATTTCCTCCAAGGGGAAATCCTTAGTTGGTAGACTCCATTTTTCTCAACCTAAAGACCGACGAGGGAACAATGATGTTATTCTGATTAAAATAAATTTTAGATGCTTTGACACAACTTGTTTTTTCAATTTTTAAGAGGCGAGAAAAAAAAAAGATGACTCTAGTCGCCTTCGATTTTTAATGAGCCTGAAGTGACAAGTGCTCAGATGGACCTTTTCCTTTAAGGAGTCTAAAAATGAATGAAAGAGACTACTCTAGAGATCTAGACAGAGGGATTACCAAACCAATCGCAAAACTACAAAATACTTTTTATGGTACGACAGTCAATCTTCCTGAATGTTGTGTTCAGTGCATTGCGATCAATAGGGCGGCAGACATGGCTTCCTATGGATAAAGGAAATAGCCTATTGTGGTCTCCCAATATATACTCAACGGTACGTGGGAGCACAAGTCCGTACTGGCACTTGTTGTCTCAAAGAGGAGGAATCACCCAACCAACAATGAAAGTGACAATTACCAGGCTTTACGATGCCGGAATACATCTCTAGCCTAGACTTCTGGATGTTGTGTGTTAGGTTCCAAAGCGTTTTTAGGTTCATTAAATTTATTTTATAATTGATATTGTTTAAGAAATTTCCTTTCAGGTTTACCGCGTGATGTATATCTACAATTTATAAAATGCAGTCTAAGATGATAAACAATCGTTTAATCTTCTTTTGCAATGAAAATCCTAGCTACTAAGGAAAGAGAACTGAGGGTCTTTCAAAAAAGAGCACAGAGCACACACTAAATGTACTGTCCTAAATCAAACCAATAAGCAGTCTAAATGCAAATGCACATGCATGTATTATTTTCAGCCTTCTTAATGTGTGAATGACAAGAAGAATGCTAAGTGCAAATCTAAATTATCTTTCCAAAGCAACAATACTAACAAATTTCTTTTCAAAACGAAGTGAAGATAACGACGACACTTTTACAATTTCGAATTGAAAATTGTTTTCGACACTTGAAAAACTACTAATTCAAATCACATACAAGAGTAACAATATAATCGACTATCAAGAACAATGGGATTCTCTTCTATGACTGAAAATGACACTTGTGACACTTTCAGATCAGGAAACGACAACTCGATTACGCCACTTCTTTGTAAAAGAGAACTGAAAATGGTGCACAATACATAAAAACATTTACAATTCTTTCCATAATGGAGGCAGAATGATGGAAAGAAAGGGGGTTTCCACAGAGATATACTGACCACAAACAGTAAAACTCCTGAATAGATCTGCAAAGAGTGAAGAAAAACCAAAGTCTGAAGGCAAATATAACCTTCTCTGATCATTGCACCTGTTACATAAGGAATCCAGTATGCATCTCACCTACTGCACACAGGAGGTGTGATGCACACAGACTGCCTTGAAAAGAGGGTGCGATGGTACTAGTGCGAGACTTCTACGTTTGGTCACAATTTGCAGTTCAGTTCAGGGATTTAGGCCAAGCAAGTGATGTTCAGTAAATATAAATCATAGGGATTGATCTAAGGAGGTTACTTGAGCCACCACTAGGGCAATTAGAGTGTTTGTGGATCGATTGTTCAATTTATAAACAAAACCTGGAGATAGACTAAAGCAGCATTGATCTACTTTGCACTTGCATAGAAAATGCAGTTCGAAGGCTAGCTGGCTTGACTTCAGGCTCCGTCTGTAAGTTTATAAAATAAACAAATATAGACTAGCAAACAATCTATTCGCTCCCCAGTGGAGTCGCCATTTTGTTACTGGGAATAGTGTCCACTTGGAGTCATTATTCCCACTAAGACTGGTAGCTATCTTAGAAACAAACAAGTTAAAACTACTTTCGCTTTCCTTTATGAGAAGTAGATAAGAGGGGAACAAAGGACACCAACCTCAGTCTTGCGCTTGGTTCCTCACCTGGTTCCTCTCCTTTCTAATAGATCTTCACCGCTTCTTCTTCATCTACCCAGCTTCAAAGAGCACTTTTGGAATCAAAGCAGCATAATACTATCGAAGAACAGAGATCTACAGTCATAAACAATACAGGACTAGATATGTATTGACCACGCAAATGCATATACAATCAATCATACAAGAATGTGGAGGAAAACCTGAATAGCTTTATTAATATCAAGAATAGCAAAGAGGATTAAAACCAATTGTTCTGACCCAGCATCATCCTCCAGCAAGAAAGCCCTTCTTCACCTCATGTAAAGCTTAGATCACCCAACACTATGATGTTACACTAGGAAACCAACAACACTTCTCTACAAGATACAAGATTCCAGCCTTTGGATCTCTGTGATGAGGGATCCATATATAGATGATTTTAGGGGGGTGATTCAGCTTCTGGGTTTTTGGTTAGTGTCCTCTCTCTAATAGTTCTTGATTCCACTTGGAGATTGATGATCTCTTACTCATCCTTGGGCGAATTCAGAGAGGCAAGTGTCAGAGGAGAAGTTTCTGGAAGATTCTATGATCCTCCACCTCGCAAACTGTCTCTGCCATTTGTCCATTCTCACCCATCACACCCTACAGAAGGGATTTCTAGTATGCATCGCACCCTTTACACTGAGTAGGTTATATGCATCGCACCCTCTACACTAGGCATTCTGTATGGTCTAGTTTTGAGCAGTTCTGAGTAGTTTTCTGTGGAGAACTTCTGGGAGATGATGTAATTAGTTGACCTTGTTCCTTTAGGGAGTGAAGCATCACTTTTAGGGACTTAGGAGCCTTTGGTTTATGGACATTTATGATTGGGGTTGCAGTGCCCAAAAATGTCTATAACAGGATCATGCAAGAAAGCCCTTGAATAGGTAGACTACCTAAAATAGGGGTCACTTGGGCCCAAAAGGGTGAGTGATTAATAAGATCCCATCCAAGAAATCCTTTGGCTAGTTAGACTAGCCAGAATGGAGGTTTATTGGGCTTGTAAAAGTGAGTAGTTGGTGGGAGAATAAATATGCCTATGCTCATTGGAAGGTGAGCATGTGGAAGTCGTTGGAAGTTGTATGAAAATATTACATGGAGTAGTACGACTACCAATGAGTGCTTACTTTGGGGCTGAGAACTACTCAGTGAGCCATGTTTGAAGATGGAGTTGTACAAAAATATTGTGTGGAGTTCTATGACCACTACTGAGTGCTTGTCTTGGGAATGAGAAGCACTTAGTGAGCTAGATTTGAGGAAAAAGTTGGCTAAAAATTTTGTGGATAACGCACAACACTAAATTCTTTCTTTAGCTAATAAACCACTCAATGCAGAAGTGAAGAGGAAGTTATAGAGATAAGTATTAATTATCAATTTAAATAAATTTTGTTAAGTTTATGAATTAATTTTTTTTTAAAGTAATGATTCATAATAACTTGAGTTATGTTTTAATATGATTATGCTAAGTTATAAATTGGTTTAAAACTTTATGATTACCTCTCATGAAATGTGTGTCAGTGATATAGGAGAATCAATGAACTTCCCAACACATGTATGTGAGGAAGGGAAAATTTTAAGGATGAAAAATTATCTTAAAGTTTAAAATTATTGGTGAATCTCACTGGTCCATGATATGCAATATGTAAAATGTTCGGTGATATTTTTGTAAAAATATTCAATTTTATATGCTATGTATATAAAATTCTGGCGAATTTTAAGGTCAATTTATTTTATTCTATAAAGTTTGGATGAAACATTTTTAGAAAAATAAGGAAATTAATGAATCCTTTTTTTGGAAAAAGCATGAAAGAATAGCCCACCTACGAATATTAGCCCCTAAAATTTTCCAAGATATGAGGCTAAGTGTAAGGTAAAATACATCAATGAAATGACATCAAAGTGTGTAGTAGCAAAATGGAGCTGAAGACTTCAAAAACTAGGCTATTATGGTGACAATGGAACCCTATGATATGCACTGATCTCCATGATGTATGCAATGAAATGTGTGTTGTGTTATTAAAGCATGGCAAAGGGATGCCTTGGCTAAGAGAATATTCTTGTGAAAGGAAGCCTTGCCAAGGGATGGATCACCCAAGGGACTAAGGAAGAAAAGAAGGGGATGATTGAACTTGGAAAGTGAGTGACTACATGGAAAAAGAAATAAATCACTTGAGTGAGTGATGAAGCACATAAAGGGATGCTGGAACTCAAAAGGTGAATTGGTTTTCACGAAATCTTGTCTATATTAATTGGGATGACGAATGCATTGGGTGTGTCCTAGAAAGCAATAAGCTAAAATAATTTCCTCAAGGAGGGCTGCACACAGTGGATGGCATGGTTGGACATTTGAGGTGGATCACACTCCAAAATCGAGTAATAGAGTAGGTTAAGGTGCAATGGAAGCACTTTGTATCCGATGAAGCGACTTGGGATATGGTTGAGGAAATAAGGGTCTTGTACCCATATTTTTTTGATGAATAAGTGGATGTAAGAGCTTTTTATAAAGCTCATTTTTCTTTTAGTATTTGCTACTAAGAACATCAATAACGATGTTCCCCTTAAGGGAGTTGGGTTTTTAACTCCCTTGATATACTCCCCTTGATTTTTGTAATGCAATTGTACTATGATTATAAATTTATTTGAATGGTATGGAAAGTGGGACCATCGATCCACGATATAATGGAGAAAAGGAAAAAGAACCAAAAAGGAGTTAGCTAACACCATTGCTTAATCAAATGTGAAACTAGCAAGAAATTCCTTGAAGAACTATCCATGAGGAACATTAAGAGACACACAAGAGAAAGGATAAAAAGGCATTCAAACAACAAGAGGTGGTTGGATTTTGGTTGAATGAAATAATTTCAAGGATAAAATTAAATTTTTTGGTAAGGAGCCAAACTTGTGAGCATGATTTCCAAATGAGTTTTCTTGAAAGGTACCCTTGGATCATGGATCTGGCTCAAAAGTGAATAATGCAAGAAATATAGGTTACAAATAGTCTATGGTTTTGTGGAAAATCAAAGTCTCGCCTTTAGTTTCAACCATCATAGGATATTAGATAGTGTTATTAATTGTGAGCTATGAATATAATGATTATTATTTATTGAAATTAATGTATACATATGTGATAATTTTGCATGGTTATAGGAAAATTTTACATTAAATTAATGGGTGAAAACACCTTGATTGTTCTGTGGATTAAATTAGAAATCTACCTTGAGGATGTAAGAAAGATGAATAGATTTTTTGAGCAAGTTAATATTTTGCATGTGGATATGTAGGGCTCTATGATTACAGTTTCTCATTTATCTGCTATAAATTTTATTCCAAGAGGTTATAGAAGTTGAAAATTAGATCATAGTGAAGGGAAAACCTATTGATCCTCTTGTCAAGTTTTCATATCTTGGGTCATTAAATTTTAGGAAATATGATCAGAGGAAGTCAGGCTTCCTAAATTCATCTTTATATAGGGCATGTTGACATTTCTACTATAACATTTCTTTTGGGAAGTTCCATAACCTAAAATTTGGATTGTAGTGAGTGGAAATATCATTAATCATCCAGTACAACTTTTAGATATTGGGTCATGATATTTTAGGAGATATGATCAGAGGAATTTGAGCTTCTTTAATGATCCTAAAATCATGGATCAAATAGGTCATGTTGGAATTTATACTATAACTTTTTGTTGGCTTGAGGGGGCCTGACCCAGGTTCAACATTAGTTAGCCAAACAAACCCCTACACTACTGACACTTTCAGCATTAGCCCGCGGACCGTGGATTGAAGTCTCACCCAAAGTAGTATGGGGGGATGCTAGAACCAAGTTTCCACACCCTTGAGATGGTTGAGATGTCGTTTGATCTCTTCTATACCTACCTTTGCACAAGTGATATCGCTCTAGGGCTTGTAAGATAAATGGTCTTTTCCAGCTTTCAATACCTTCATGAAAGTGCACGATCGTCCTTCGTGCAACTCTAACCTATAGCTCAAGTACTTTTGTACTACTACGGCAGTGCACTGCAACATCTCCCAAACTAGGGTAAGTGTCTTACTTATATGATTAACCGATCTTAGTTAGCTTCATGTAAACAAATGGTATTCACTTAACCAACACATTTACATACATTCGCACATCATATAAGCATTATAAGTGAAATTCATACCCAACATAACAAGATGCATAAACAAGAAAAAAAGACACAAAAATTGTAGAATACTTCTTTTTATTGATAATTCCGAACGATTATAGACTCGATCCGCCCTGCGCACTCAGATGCAGGGGTCCATGCACTCAGCTACGAACTTCTACCCTAGGCCTTTGCACACTCAGCTGCAGAGCCTCTACCTATGCTACAACCCAAGGCTTATACTTCTTGCTCTAAAGCTATGACTCTCTTACATGTTCAATCCTTGATTATTCTAACTACCTAGAGCTTAGCTCTTTTTATACAATCCCATGGTATGTGGACCATGGGTAGATATTTTAAAACCGACATTACATTTCCAAAATAAGGGCAGACAACCCTATGAATATTTAACACCTACGCACTCTGTGACCATAAAATGCGGAGTCTTTTATACTTGGATTACAAAATTTTATCAAAATATGGGCTTTGAGCCCCAAAACTACCGTTGGTGGATCCTGCGCCTAACAGGTCCCCAACACAAACATCGTGACTCACCTTCGAGTCACTCTACAAGTGCAGAGATCTTAGCACAAAGACTTCCTAGCTCCGTTTGGATGACCACAACCTCGACAGTGCACTGAGTGACCGCCTGTTGGACTTCTTCCACTCTATGCTCGGTGACTACCTCTAAACTGCCACCCTGAATCTTCTGCTAAGTTTCCTACATTGTCGTGATCTTTCCTTCAATGGAAGATGTGATCTTATATCCCTCATATATCCATGTTTGTAGGCATGCTTTTAGGACCGCTTCTTTGTGCCAAGCGGCATTCACCCGTTCCTTAAGTGCCTTTGCCTCCTGCATCTATGCGAGACTCTGTGTAAAGGTGACTATCTACATGGTCCCTTTGACCTTGTCATATCTTTGATGTAGCTCGCACACCTCTGTCTCTAGGCACTCTACATCCATGTCCTCCTACAGGGTGGTCAAGGCCTCAAATGACTGTTCAAAAATTCTGCTTATCCTTCTTTGATCTCAGTGTCCTGGGTGATTTAGGGACTTTGACTACCACTTCGACACTCTTTAGGGTAGCTTCTACTACCTCAATTTCCTGCGTAATTTCCTTGGCTGTCACTTCTTCTGTGTCCATGGGTTCCATGGGTTTCGACATCATTCTATTCAGTAGGTCCTGCATCTCCTTTGAAAATCTCTCAAATGTTGAACTTGCTCTCAAAGCCTCAAAATTCACACGGTCCATACACCTGATAGCACGAAAACTGAATTTTCAAAATTCCAAGTGGTTTACGCTGGACAACCACTTGTAATTTATAGGGCCTTTTGAATTCAAATCTGACCATTCCCCCCACATTCAACCCATTAATGCTAGATTGGTTACAGGTTTTCAAGAATTTAATCCATAAATTTCGCCTTAAGTGCTTGCTGCCTGCTCCATTTTGCCACAATCCGAACTTAAAATTGTGAATAGTGACTTTAACGGTCACTTTTCGATGGACCTACGCACTATTTCCATGAGTAGGGAAACTGCCTTCATGATGTCGCAGGCCCTGTGACACTTCCTTGCTTTCTGCAGTCCTGAAATCACGTAGCTCGCCAACCAGGTAGTGTAGTTTATAGTCCCACGCCTCCTTTCAGCTACCTAGAGCAATGACACTGTGCTACTTTCATTTAGTCACATGGATGGACCACTGGTGTATAGCTTCAAGCGACTGCCATTCACCTTTCCTGGGAAGGGTTCTTCATTTAACTTGTCCAACTGTACCGCTCCCCCATCGATAATCTTCTTAATAACATAATGCCCTAACCAATGCATCTTGAATTTGTTGGCTTGAGGGGGCCTGACTCAGGTTCATCGTTAGTTAGCCAAACAAATCCCTACACTACTGGCCCTTTTGGAATTATCCTGCAGAGCATGGACCGAATTCTCACTCGAAGCAGTATGGGGGGATGCTCGAACCAAGTTTCTGCACCCTTGAGATGGTTGTGATGTTGTTTGATCTCTTCTATCCTTGCCTTTGCACAGGTGATCTCGCTCTAGGGCTTGTAAGAAAATCCCTCTATTTCGGCTTTCAATACCTTCACAAAAGTACACGATTGACCTTCTCATAGCTCTAACTTGTAGCTCAGGTACTTTCATACTGCTAGGGCAGCGAACTGCGATATCTCTCAAACTAGGCTAAGTGTCTTACTTATTTTATTAACTGATCTTATTTAGCTTCGCATAAACATATGTTCTTACTTACTTTTAGAGATCCATTCGGGCACATCAATCCCATCATCTAGATCAATGGTTTAGGGCTCATCAAACCCTAATTTTAGTTGCTACATGCCCTAAACAAGTCACCCCTTTGAATGCCTCCTTTCCAGACAATTTTATGACTTGAAGACATCTAGAAATGGCCTCTAGAGGGACCAACTTAGATAGGCCCATGTAAGGGTTCACTGTAGAGCAGTTAAGTCCATGCTAGGGTGCTCTATAGAGCACTTAGGCTTCCTTTCACCTACGCTAGGTGAGTTTGAGCGAAATTCACATAAGGTTTGGGGAATATTCTTATATTATAGAGTCATCTAGAAGGTTCCCTCATTTATCAACTCTTATGAGCTTGAAAATGGATGAGGAATGAGTTAAGATGCATCCTGTCCTCTCATCCCTTCCTCCATGGAACTAATTATAAGTATGGAAGGCCATTCAATGCCACCATTTATGACAAAACCTCCTTCATCTCCCTATAAATTGACCACTCATCTAAGTGATCAGGGGTTGGACTTTGATGAATTGTAAGGAGATAATATTATTTTGAGAACTGAGACTATTGTAAGTGTCATTATGCTACCGGAATGTGATGCTTATGATGTGATGTGGATAGAACCAAAGCTGGGGGAGTGACTTCGAATCAGACTTGATGGTTGTAATTCCTTCTTCTATTCAATAAAGTATTTGAACCTTTTTCCCATATGCTTATCTTGTTATATGATGCTTATATGTGTGAATGTATCTGATTCCATTTACTTTTACTCAATAGATCTTTTGCTTTGATTAGTTCTTTGTCTTCTGTTGATGTTTGTAGGTACTTCTCAACTGTGTTAAGTATGGGAAGGAGCAATAGGATCAATACAAAGGAGACAAGAGGAAAGTGAAACTACAAGCAGGTCTTCTCATCCTCTTTATCTTATCTATTGCTTATAGGAAAAGGCTAAATTGCTTTAAACTGTTGTTCTAGATATGGATACTTATCTAGGGAATTAGCATTTATCCATAGATACCAAATTCTCCAAAACAAATTGGTGACCATACTGGGGAAGATCATCCTTCCTAGTACCTTATCCACCTCCCAGGACATTCTTGTAGACCCTAATTGTGTTCATTGATTGTATTTCAACTCTTTTACATTCAATTTTGGTCAAAATTTGAGGTTAGATGACTCTTGAGTGGCCTCTCAGGAATCAGCGCAGGCTTGTTCAGGTGACAGTGCTCTGCAAAGAACCCTTGAGTGAGAGACAATGCTTTGCAATGCAGTTAGGCCCTCTTTGACCTCTGTTGATCCACCTTAGGGAAAATTTTCACCGTTGGATTGGGTTTTTTTCCTCCAAATTTCCTTTTGTTTATGCTTGCTGAAAGATCAATGATTGTAGTATGTCTCTGAAATCAACTTATATTTCCTCTTTCCAGACCTACTTTGACTTGATTGATTAATGTTTCTTAAATGATTTCTTTGTCATTATCGATTCATCGTCAATGTTAGATTATAGTCAATTAATCTTTGTTCGAAAGAAAGTGTCGTAAAAGTCTTCTTTTCCTTCGAAACTGAACTATCATAAAGTCTTCGTTCTTATAAAAATATTAATTGATTGTATGTGCATTAGTTTCCTTTTTGTTCATCGTAACATTAAGGAATTCGAAAAGAAAAACTTGCATCGTTCATATTGTAGTTTGTGAATGCTTGAAAGGAATAGCTAGGGAAATTGCATTAGATGTGCTCTTTGCTCTTTTTCAAAGATCTAATTTCTCTATCCCTACTCACTAAGGTTTTCATTATTCAATTGAATGAAAAATAATGCTTATCATTGATCCAGGTCTGGGTGTGACAAAGGACCCTTCCAAGACCTTTTACTTTCGTGATGTGTTAAATTTCATTTTTAAAAGAACATAAATGAATACATCTGCATGTTGTAAAGAACAGGAACATTACAATCATCAACACATGAAAAAATAAGCCATTGATAGCAGAGTTCATCCAGGAGGGACTATGTCTCCAGGACCCGGTGTCAAGATCGTGTAGGCCGCTGCATTAAGTGTTGTCAATAGTGATGATGTACATAAGAGGTGATGTCGCTATCATACAAGAAAAATGCCTTCACGTAGGAGGGGCTCCAAGAGATGTTCCGCTACAGGAACTCTTATTCAAAAGGACTCCTATCAGTGTGACACAAAACTCATGCCTGATGAGCATCCTGCCAAAATTGCATAAAAGGGATCTCAATGCAAACATACATGACGACAACATGATTATCCCATCAACATGACGAAAAAGGGATCTCAAACAAAACGTGACGAATCATGACAACAAGTACATCCCACAAATGATTCTGCATCACATCGAGAAGGAATCATGAAAACAAGTAATAAACAAGATCCCTCATCAAACATCAAATAGGAATCTGTGCAGCACAATGCATAGCAAAAGAAGTACATGAACGCACTGCATATACGTTACATCCAGGGGCCATCTGAAGAAAAAGATGTAAAACTGCTGAGGTTGTTCATTCCATCAATATCACGGCGTCGAATCGCATGGAAATAACTACTCGCACATGAATGTTGTCACCTGCACTCCACTTTGAAAAGTGGTCAAAAAATGAAATGAGCAAATGGAAAATCAGAATGCACCATCAGATTTTTGGTGTCAAATAGTGCAAAATCGATTGTCAAATTCTGAATTCTGAGAAAGTGGAAATCTGGGGCTTAAGGAATCTTTTAGGTTCCCCCTAGATTCCTTAAAGATTCCCTCCTCTGGTCCTCTCCAAATCTGCTACTCAGATTAGGAAACTGACTATGTCATTAGGTTCATGTCGCCAAGAGGTGTAAGATCGACATAAAGTTCGTCCAATTTGGACACTACAAAAATTTCACCCTCTTGGAAATTGCGCTCAGTGATGGTTCCACCTACAATAAATTAATTAAAAAAATATCGCCTCGATTTCCATGCTCACTCCTGGTTCCTCCATGCCTCCACACATTGGGAGAATGTTGAGTTTATATAAAGTTTTGGGTGGATAAACCAAGGAACCCATTTGGCGTGATGGTAATAATGGCCATCAGTTGAGGAGGGGTCGGGTGGTCAATCCCTGCCCCTCTCATTTTAATGCATTATAGGTTTTTTTACAACCCACATATATTTAATTTTGGGGGGTTGGGTCCACATTGAGTGGCCCGCCCCCATAACCTTTGTAACAAAATTAAATGGGCATTGTTTATTGTTTGGCTGTGTTTTGGAGCGTTGTGATATCTGTGGTACATGGTACGTTTCATGGGTCAATGTGGTTGGTTATATGAGGCTTCCGCATGGGCGGGGCCAACCCTCCCGCCAGCCATGGGTTCAACTCCCACTGGCCCCTCCATATTAATACGATGGCATGGTAAGGTATGGGGTGGTGGGGTGGTGGCCCCACCCACCCCCTTTATATATATATTTTTTTAATTTTTAATATAATAAGGCCAATCTTGAAAATTCAAAAATTTGACTAAAGGAGTCAAATAAAAAAGGCCACAAATTTGCTCGGAATCTATCCAGATTTGGTCAGATGTCGTCCACTGGAAAACTTCCAAATTGCTGCCTCCTTAAGCCTGCGAAGTTAGCAAAAGTCAACCAAACTTTGATTGTGTCTAACTTTCTCATATTGACTTGGTTTGATGAATCGTTCACAACACTATGATCAGGACGACGAGATCTACAGTCTGGTCCCTGTTCAAAATAATTCTGATCGCTTTGAATTTTGAGCTTCGATAATTCCTCTTTGTCATGTGTATGTCTCTGGAGCCACCTGGATCAATCCTCCCTATTGAGGAGCTTTTGGTCCTGCAAAATCATGAAAAACAATCTGCAACTTTTTTGTACACTGTTTGCGATGAGTTGACACATGCAACCTCTGCAACCTGTAGTACACTATTTTGCAAATTACATGCTTGACTTTCATGACCAACTAATGACTCAAGCATCCCATACTTGCCACAAGTTTATAACACATACTTGGCAGTCAAGTTTACATCAATATGGACACAATACTCTAGTTACGAAAACAAGGCCAACATATCATTGTTCCTTCAACAAGTGATGGAAAAACACATGATCACTGCACACATGATTTACAAAGATAAGGCCAAACATTATTTTTCTTTGACAAGTGATGGAAACACAACATCACTTTCACAGTTTATCATGCTACTAAAAATAATACCAGACGTCATTGTTGCTGAACAAGTGATAGAAAATACATCATGACTTTTACATTTTAAAATGCAACAAATGATTTACAAATGCACGATCATGAAAAGCTAACATAGCTAGAAACCATTTTTTACTTATCGTTGTGAATGGGTCATCCCCTTATGGTGGTTTTGCTTGTTGAACAATTGTTTCACCTGGTTCATGCATCGACACTTTGTCTTTAAGGCGCTACTCTGGATGGAGCCTCCAACATATGGCTCTTCGATGGCCACTTTTGTTGCAATGACTGCAATACATCTTCTTCCTCCGGATCTATTTAACATGTTTCTTTTCTTGCTATTGAGAGGGTCTTTCATGCCTCACCCTTTTGTGTGTTGTCATTATTTTCCAACACTTAGAAAATGTATGGTTATGTAATCCACAAAAGGCACATGTTTTTTGATTCCATGATTTACGTTCATCATTAACAACATGACTATAATCGAATTGAACATTCGAATGTTGAGATTGGTTATACCTTTCCTTGCTATCTCTAGTGTAAGTATGGTGATGAGAGCTTGCCTCAGCTCTTTCCCTGCAATGGGCACTACCATGGGATGATGGTGATGTGTTCCTATAATTCTCTTTCCTCGACAATTTTGATGATGTCTCGGAAGCATATGAAACCTTTGAGCATTCTCCTTCAGTATATCTCAAACCTGCAAATTGAGGTCTCTGCACAACCTCCAATGGTTGAGTTATGCCTTGGTTATTAACACCAAGTTGTTCTTCCTCCTCATGCCTCATCCTTGTAAGGAGCCTCATGTTTGTCTTTGTAATTGGGATCTCCACATCTCCAACAGAAATCATACTATGTGAAGATGAAACTGAAAGGAAATAAACATCTTTTACCTCCTCTGTCAATTTGGAAAGAACTGATGAGGGCTTCTCATCATCTGTTGTTGGTGGTTTGCTAGCTGTCTCGTCACATTCCCCAACTTCATTTCTGACATACCCAAGTCCTGCCTGATGGGGTAATTCTTCTGCTTTGATGGGGTTGATAATTCCTTGGCCATTAACACCCAAGCCTTTTCCTTCATACCCCATTTTCTTCAATAGTTTGGAGCCAATTCCTGTGGTATGATTTTCAAAAACAGTGAAATCATCATCAGGACACATACATGAATTTGGAGAACTAATTTTTACCTCACATGGGTCACGCTGTAGCTTTTTCAAGGCCTCGTCCTTTGTTTGCAACTGTCATAGCAAACTATGTTTCTTCCCTTTCTCTTCATGTAGACGCATCTTCAATTCAACGTTCTCTGTTTGAAGATTCTGGTTGCTGTGCTTTAGTTCTTCCAAGGCCTCTTCCGTGGCTTGCAACTGAAGCTGCAATCGCTCCTTTTCCTCGGTCTCTTTCTGTAGAGTTTCATACATTACTTCGACCCTTTTGGAAATTTTGAGCATGGTCTCATACACTGTTTTTCATCCTTTTTCACTACACGTATCATTGTTCACACTTGCAATTCACATCCACGTAAAGACCGCTCTAATACCACTTGATCTAGGTCCAGGTGTGACAAAGCACCCTTCCAAGGCCTTTTACTTTCATGGTGGGTTAAATTGCATTTTTTAAAGAACATAAATGAATACATTTGCGTGCTATAAAGAAGAGGGACATGACAATCATCAACACATGAAAACATAAGCCATTGATAATGGAGTTCGTCCAGGAGGGACTATGTCTCCGTGCCCTGGTGTCAAGATGGTGTAGGCTGCTGCATTGAGTGCTGTCAATAGAGATGATGTACACAAGAGGTGATGTCCCTATCATACAAGGAACATGCCCTCATGCCAGAGTGGCTCCAAGATATGTTCCACTACAAGAACTCCCAGTCAAAAGGACTCCTATCAGTATGACACAAAAGTCATGCACGGTGAGCATCCCGCCAACATGGCATAAAAGGGATCTCAATGCAAACATACATGATGACAACATGAGTATCCCATCAACATGACGACAAAGGGATCTCAAACAAAACATGATGAATCATGAAAACAAGTACATCCCACAAATGATTCTACATCACATCAAGCAGGAATCATGAAAACAAGTAAAAACAAGATCCCTCATCAAACATCAAACAAGGATCTATGCAGCACAATGCATAGCAAAAGAAGTACACGAACACTCTGCATATACCTCACATCAAGGGGCCATCTGAAGAAAAGGATGTCAAACAACTGTGGTTGTTTGTTCCATCGATCTCACAATGTTGAATCACATGGAAATGACTACTCGCACATGAATGTTGTCACCTGCACTCCACTTGGAAAAGTGGCTGAAAAATGAAATGAGAAAATGGAAAATATGAATGCACCATCAGATTTTTGGTGTCTAATAGTGCAAAATTGACTATCAAATTTCTGAATTCCAAGAAAGTGGAAATTTGGGGCTTAAGGAATCTTTTAGATTCCTCCTAGATTCCTTAAAGATTCCCTCCTCTGGGTCCTTTGCAAATCTGCTGCATAGAACAGGAAATTGGCTATGCCATCAGGTTTATGTTACTGAGAGGTGTAAGATTGACATAAAGTTTGTCCAATTTGGACACTGCAAAAATTTCACCCTCCTGCAAAATTTCGCTCAGTCATGGTTCCACCTGCAATAAATTAATTAAAAAAATATCGTGTCAATTTCCATGCCTGCTCCTTGTTCCTCCATGCCTCCATGCACTAGGAAAATTTTTAGCTTATATAAATTTTTGGGCAAATAAACCAAGGAAGCCGTTTGGCGTGATGGTAATAATGGCCATCAGTTGAGGAGGGGTCGGGTGGTCAATCCCCGCCCCTCCCATTTTATGCATTATAGTTTGTTTACAACCCGCATATATTTAATTTTGGGGGGTCAGGTCCACATTGAGTGGCCCACCCCCATAACCTCCACAACAAAATTAAACGGGCGATGTTTATTGTTTGGTGGTTATGTTTTGGAGCGTTGTGATACATGTGGTACATGGTACGTTTCATGGGTCAACGTGGTTGGTTATATGAGCTCACTGCATGGGCAAGGCCAACCCTCCTACCATCCATGGGTTCAACTCCCACCAGCCCCTCCATATTAATACGATGGCATGGTAAGGTGTGGGGTGGTGGGTGTGGTGGCCCACCACCCCACTTTATATATATATTAATTATATTATATATTTATTATATATATATATTTTAATTTAGTTAATAAGGGAAATATCAAAATTCAAGTTTGACCAAAGGAGTCAAATTAAACAAGCCACAAATACACTCAAAATTTGGCTAGAGTTGGCTGGATTCTGTCTGCTAGAAAACTTCCAAATCGCTGCCTCCTTAAGTCTACCCAGTCAGAAAAAGTCAACCAAACATTGACTTCTTTTAACATTCATATACAGGATCAGTTTGATGAACCATTCACACCATCATGATCAAGATGACGAGATCTACGCTCTGGTCCTAGTTCGAAAGCTTTCTAATAACTTTGGTTTTTGAGCTTCGATAAGCCCTCTTTGTCATGTGTATGCCTGTGGAGCCACCTAGATCAATCATATTAGTTGCATTTTAGTAATTTCTAACATACATCATGTGGTGAACCTTGAAAGGCAAATTCTAAAGAAGATCAACTTAAAATTTATTTGAATTTACCTAATGGAGCATTGTCACCTAATGAAAAACATTTAGTGGTTCTAGGCTAGAGACTTGTTCTGGCATCATAAAACAAAGCATTTGTCGCTAACTTGTTTGAAATACATCCCGAGTGTGATACACTCGGGTATATAGGGTGGTGTTACAGTACATAAAATATATGGGAATGTTCTCACTGTGTGGTTTTGCATTAGACAACACTTATACGGATTGAGCCTCCACATACTTTCGGGTATATATGGGAGGACAACACTAGGTTTCTATCCATCCTTAGGTAACCAAGTCGACCGCCTTGTACATTGTGATACACTAAACACAGCATTCAGGGAGATTTCCTACCCGTACTTCTCAGTTCGCCGGGAGGCATTCTGCAGTTCACAGTTGCTTGGTAAACCTTTTGCCTATATTATCCCTCTTTTGTTTTGTTATGTTACTTTGATTAAAATAAATTTAATTGACTGCAGATAACATCCTCCATGCTCACTCCTTAGTTGATCTTAGGTTGACACATATGGAAAAAAATCTAGAGTCCACCGATCAAGGAATTCCTTTTGATGGGAATCCTAGTCCTTTTCCTCCTTTCAGAAATATTGTTGCTCCTTATATGGCTACATTTTCCCTTCCAGGACTTACCATTGGCTTGCCAGTATGGTTGTTTTCAACCTCCTTGGTTCAAAATGTCATGATTTCTCCACAATCGATTACTCCTCCAATTGGAAAAAATAAACCTCCAGTTGATCCTAATGTTGACCCTTTGCATTCTTCCTCCCCTTCTTCCTCTTTGCATGGTGAAAGTATTGGTACTAGTAACCGAGTGGCTAAGAAGAAGAAGGAAGGGAAGAAGAAGGATAAGAATCAAATTCAAGAGAGGGGCAAGCAAGAAACCATTGCTTTGAATGCAACTTTTTATAATAAACCATCCAATAAACCTCACACAGTTCGATAGCCATGTAAAATTTGTATGGGAGACCATCTTCTTCGAAATTGTCTTAATATTCCTCAAATCTTAGAAGAATGGTCTTCTCGTTCACATCATCCTGTGTCATCAACTTCTGAAGATCATGCTGGTGACACAACATCAACTAGTGGTAGAAAAGTTCATGGAAAGAAGGGTAAAGTTAAGTTTCCCTGTAGATTATGTGAAGGGAATCACCCCATTCACCTTTGTCCTTATCTAGATGAAGCCAAAAATGTGTTGGATAATCGTCCTGCTTCACTGCAACGACTTCCATCTAGTTATAGCAGACTATCCCTTAATCCTTCACTAGTTGATAAAGTGACTGAAAAAAATCAAACATCAGTCGAACCCACTCTCTTTGAAAGTGAATCCTATGAGTCTTTACCTAACCCAAATCAACAAGTCAAAGAAATAGTTGACTCGATTTCACCTTTAGTTAATTGTACCTTTCCCGAAGAAAGTGAGTATGATACCACTCAAGGTATTTCTGTTTCTTCAGATTCTAATGAGCTTGGAGACAACCCTCCTGTTCCATCAAGATAGGAGGAAAATCCTCCCATTCTCATAACTCAAGGGGTTAATTCTCTTGTTCTTATGGTACCCCCTCCAAGTAGTCTAGTCACTTCCTTTGATTGGAATTGACTGGTAGGATGTCGTCTTCCTTCTTATGTGCCTTTCCAGATCATAGTATAGGTTTGTAATATGATTGTATCTAGCACTATTATAGATGAAGGTGCATCAATGAGTATCCTTTCCTCAACTACTTGGCAAGCGCTCGGTTCGCTGCCGCTTGTGCCTATTACCCAGAATTAGTTCGATTTTAACAGAGGAACCAGTCAACCATTAGGGAATCTTCCTAAGTTTCCTATTACTTTGGGAGGAAAAATTGTTTATCTAAATGTGATGGTAGTTCTAGGCCCTTTAGATTATAATTTACTTCTTGGGCACGACTATGTTTATGACATGGCAGCTATTGTTTCAACACTCTTTCGAATGATTTTTTTCCTGCGTGAAGGTAGAATTGTCACCATTGACCAACTTTAATTTCCCGGTCCAAATGTGGCTTCTAGTCAACCATCTTCACTGAGTGGTTTTACCAATGGTATCATCCCTGCCATGGGTTAATTATGTGGCAACCCATTCCATGCCTACATCAACTGATGATAAATTTAGTGATGTTGTACATTATGTACTTGGGGCATTGGAACCAGATCTCTCTAATTGATTCCTTGCTATGGATCCCTCCCAAAGCTTTTTTCTCCCATCTGATGAGAACCTCTTGGAACTCATGACCTCTTATGAGTCGTAACCAAGGGTATGAGCAAATTTCCCTGTCTTGTGTCAAGCTCGTTAAAAAATGACACAAGGAATATGAGGACAGTTCTTGGTCTTGTGTCAACCTCGTTAAAAAATGAAACAAAGGGCATGAGGATAGTTCCTTGTCTTGTGTCAAACTCATTAAACAATGAAACAAGGAATATGAGGAGAGTTATTTTACTGTGTCAACCTCATTAAAATATGAAACAACTCCCATGAGGATAGTTCTTGGTCTTCTGTCAACCTCGTTAAAAAATGAAACAAGGAGTATGAGCATAGTTCCTTGTCTTGTGTCAAGCTCGTTAAAAAGTGAAACAAGGAATCTGAGCAGAGCTCCTTGTCTTGTGTCAAGCTCATTAAAAAATGAAACAAGGTCCCTTGGAGAAAAGTTCCAAGTCAAGTATTTGACTAGATCTCATAAAATTCCAGTCGAGTCTTTCACTTGATCTCATAAAAGAACCTTCATTCCATCCACCTGATAGCCACAAGCAATCTACTTAGGTGAATGTAATGAATCTTGGGGGGAATGCACCTAGTGGTAAAGTTAAGTTTCCCTATACGTTATGTGAAGGGAATGACTCCATTCACCTTTTTCCCTATCTGGACGAAGCCAAAAAGCTATTGGATAACCATCCTGCTTCATCGCAGTGACTTCCATCTGCTTACATGAGACTCTCCCTTTCATCATGCAGGGGGCATGTAAACCAATCTCAAGCATAGTTCTTCATTTTAATCTTGTGTAAAAATAAAACTGAATCGAAGCATAGTTCTTCATTTTAAGCTTGTGCAAAAATAAAACTGAATCCAAGCATAGTTTTTCATTTCAAGCTTGTGTAAACATGAAACTGAATCCAAGCATGGTTTCCTATGGTTCAAGCTTGTGTAAAAATGAACCCATCTATATTTTAACCCTCGTGATTGCCATTCTATTAGTCTCTTTCGTCAGATGAGCCTTGGACGCTCTCCTTCCATCATCACTATCTTCTTGGCCTATCATACACCTTCACTTGGTTGTTTTAATGTTTTGAGGAATAGTTGCAATGAGCGGTCTTATTAGCCAACCTCTTCACATAAATCAACATGTTTTGAGAAGTTCCAACATCATCAGAACTAGTCACTATCCTAGACACCACTCGTTCCTCAAAGTGGAGTCCCCTTTAATCTCTTTTCAGACTCTCGAAATATGAAAAGATTGTTGAGAACTTGTCCTTTTCAACTCGTTAACGGATTGGAAATGAAATCTACTCAGTATAAGTTTAACCCTTTTTCAGGTTGAGATAGATTATTTACGAAAAAGGAATACATTGACCAAACAAGGTCAATAGGTTCTCTCTCATATTGTCTTATGCTTTTTTGGGCTTGAGAGACAAATCAACAAAAAAGAACTTGTGGAGTTTTCTTTTTTTCCCTTTTTAAACTCTCTAAAAATGAAAATGATTGAGTTATATTTGTCATTAAACTTGTTAAAGCATCAAATAGTGACAAACTTTTCCATCTAGACAAGACTGAGTTTCACCTTCGCTAGACTCGTTAAAACATCATATACCGATGGATTCACCTGAAGGGTGGAATTATACAACAAGCATATTTTATCCTCCTCAAGCTTGATAAAAATAAAGAGGTACTGGTCAGCAATGACTGGGGAAAAAGGAAAAAAGTGGAAAACCTCTTTATGGTAGCAGTTCACTCTTGAACATGACACTTTCACTTCATCTCTATGAATATTTGGGTTGGGTTATCTGCTTGACAGTTATTCACACCATCCATCACTTTTGGTTTTGGGTCAATGTTGCCAATTCATTCAGTGTCACTGATATGTTCAAGAGAAGCCATTCAGTCAAAATTAATCCTTTGCAATACCATAAACCTTCATTTTCATGATTGCCATTCCTAAACCCTGTGTCTTCAGTCAAATTCCATCTCTAAAATCACTACACTCATTTCATGTCATTGATGTGGGATACATCAAGGCCCTCCTGCGATGAGTCTCTTCTTGTTGACATCAACACATTATCCAAGAAGTTGACTTAGAAACACCCTTCTAGTACCTTGAGGCTTGCATACATCAATGGTAGGTTTCTTGGTTCCAGCGATAGGTTGACATCAATGGCCTTCGACCGAAAGACTTTGTATGGTGTTTGACATCAAATCATCCATTCACACCATGCAGAATGTACTACAGTACCTTGAGGATCATTATCGTTATCGGTGATTTCTCTCATGTCTATTAATGACTTACATCATTGGCTAGCAATCAGATGGTGTCTTCCCATGTTCGACTTCAGATCACATATTCGCATGGTTAGACTCCTACTTGAGTGGATGATTGAATGAGATAGAATACCCCAGATCTAGTTTCATCCATCCGGGCTACGATTTCAGGAGTACTATGTCATATGTACAATGGCTTTACATCGATGGTCATTCCAATCATCGGTCTATATTGTAGATGTCTTTTTATGCACATGTAATGAAAGTTTATAAGATGATCATGGGTATGCCTTCCCTCAGCAATTCATGTAAAAATAAAAAATCATGATATATGTATTGTAATTGATGCAGGTCACCTTCCACTTCGATACCTCCTCATCACATTGTAAAGCATTTCATTCGACATTAGCATTTTTCCGACTTCATGCTTTAGGGGGTAGTTGTTATAGATCCATTTGGGTGCATCAATCCCATCATCTAGATCAGTGTTTTAGGGCTCATCAAACCCTAATTTCAGTTTCTACATACCCTAAACAAGTCACCCCTTTGAATACCTCCTTCCCGGACAATTTCATGACTTGAAGACATCCAAAAATGGCCTCTAGAGGGACCAGCGTAGGTAGGCCCATGTAAGGGTGCACTGCAGAGCAATTAAGTCCATGCCACAATGCTCTACAGAGCACTTAGGCTTCCTTTCACCTGTACTGGGTGAGTTTGAGCAAAATTCACATAGGGTTTGGGGAATATTCTTATCTTTTAGAGTCATTTAGAAGGTTCCCTCACTTATCAACTCCTATGAGATTGAAAATGGATGAGGAATGAGTTAAGGTGCATCATATCCTCTCATCCCTTCCTTCATGGAACTAATTATAAGTATGGAAGGCCATTCAATGCCACCATTTATGACAAAACCTCCTTCATCTCCCTATAAATTGACCACTCATCTATGTGATCAGGGGATGGACTTTGATGAATTGTAATGAGATAATGTTAGTTTGAGAATTGAGACTATTGTAAGTGTCGTTATGTTGCTAGAATGTCATGCTTATGATGTGATGTGGATGGAACGAAAGTTGGGGGAGTGACTTCGAATCAGACTTAATGGTTGTAATTCCTTCTTCTATTCAATAAATCATTTGAACCTTTTTCCCATATTCTTATCTTGTTATATGATGCTTATATGTGTGAATGTATCTGATTCCATTTACCTGTATTCAATAGATCGTTTTCTTTGATCGTTTCTTTGTCTTCTATTGATGTTTACAAGTACTTCTCAAGCGTGTTAAGTACGAGAAGGAGCGATAGGATCGATACAAAGGAGACAAGAGGAAATAAAAACTACAAGTAGGTCTTCTCATCCTCTTTGTCTTATCTCTTGCTTATAGGAAAAGGCTAAAGTGATTTAAATTGTTGTTCTAGATATGGCTACTTATATAGGGAAATAGTATTTATCCGTAGATACCAAATTCTCCAAAACACTTAACCAACACATTTAAATACATTTGCGCATCATATAAGGATTGTAAGTGAAATTCATACACGACATAACAAGATGCATAAAAAGGAAATAAAGATGCAAAAATTGCAGAATACTTCTCTTTATTGATAATTTTGGATGATTAGAAACTCGACCGACCCTGCGCACTCAGCTGTAGGGGTCCACACACTCAGCTGCAGAATCTCTACCTACACTACAACCCAAGGCTTCAACTTTTTTCTCTAAACCTATAACTCTCTTACATGTTCAATCCTTGATTATTATAACTACTTAGAGCTTAGCTCTTTTTATACAATCCCATGGTATGCAGACCATGGGTAGATCATTTATAGCCGACATTACATTTCCAAAATAAGGGTTGACAACCCTATGACTCTTTAACACCTATGCACTCCGCGACCACAAAATGCGGAGTGTTTTATACTTTGATTACAAAATTTGACCAAAATATGGGCTTTTAGCCCCAAAACTACCCTTGGGGGATTCCGCGCCCAAAAGTCCCCCAACACAAACATCGTGACTCACCCTTGAGTCACTTTTCACGTGCAGAGATCTTAGCACAAAGACCTCCCAGCTCCATTTGGATGACCGTAACCTCGGCAGCGCACTGAGCGGTTGCCTGCTAGACTTCTTCCACTCTCTTCTCGTTGACTGCCACTGAACTGGCACCCTAAATATTCTACTGAGTTTCCTACAGTGTCGCGATCTTTCCTTCAATGGAAGCTATGATCATATATGCCTCATCTATCCATGGCCATAGGCGCGCTTTAAGGACTGCTTCTTTATGCCAAGCGGCATCCACCTGTTCCTTAAGCGCCTTTCCCTCCTGCATTCATGTGAGCCTCTGTGTGAGGGAAACCATTTTCATAGTCCCTTTGACCTCATCATATCTTTGTTGTAGTTCACGCACCTCTGTCTCCAGGTGCTATACATTTGGGTCCTCCTACAGGGTGGTCAAGACCTCGAATCACTGTTCAAAAGGTTTGCTTGTCCTTCTTTGGTCTCGGTGTCCTCGGTGATTTAGGGACTTCGACTACCACTTTGACACTGTCTGGGGCAGCTTCTACTACCTCAATTTCCTGTACGACTTCCTAGGCTATCAACGCTTTTGTGTCCATGGCTTCAGTGGGTGTTGACATCATTTTATTTAGGAGGTCCTACGTATCCTTTGACAATCTCTCAAATGCTGAACTTGCTCTCAAAGCCTCAAAATTTGCATGGTCCATACACACTTGATAGCGCAACAACCGAATTTTCAAAATGCCAAGTGTTTTTTGCTGGACAACCACTTGTACTTTATAGGGCCTTTTGAATTCAAATCTGACCATTCCCCCCACATTCGACCCATTAATGCTAGATTGGCGGCAGATTTTGAAGAATCTAATCCATAAATTTCACCTTAAGTGCCTGCTGCCCACTCCATTTAGCCACAATCCGACCAGCAAATCATGAACAGTGACCTTAACAGTCACTTTTTGGCGGACCTGTGTGTTATTTCCATGAGTAGTGCAGCTTCCTTCATGCTATCACAAACCCCATGACACTTCACTGCTTCGCACAATCCTGAAATCGCCCAGCTCCCCAACTCAGACAGTGTAGTTTATAGTCCCACACCTCCTTTTACCTTCTTGGAGTGCTAAGAATATGCTACTTTCATTTAGTCACATGATCGGACCGCTGGTGTATGGCTTCAAAAAATTGCCATTCACCTTTCCTGGGAAGGGTTCTCCATTTAACTTGACCAACTATACTGCTCCTCCATCGGTAATCTCCCTAATAAGATAAGGCCCTAACCAGTGCATCCTAAATTATCCGGGAAATTTATCAAACTTACTATCATACAACAAAACTAGATCATTTACCTTAAATATGTGCATCTTAATGTGTCGATCATGCCATGCCTTTTCATGCTACTTTTGGACCTATTGGTGAAATCCAGCCAAAAATATTTCTTCTTTGAGCTCATCCAGCTACATGAGCCTCTCTTCTAGGGCTCCGGAATTCGTAATACCTATGAGTGATGCTATGCATAGAATAGGCATGATGTATTCCATAGGCATTACGGCTTTCACACCATAGACAAGCCTAAAAGGGGTTTGTCCCGTCAGTTTTTTGCATGTTGTTCGATAAGCCCACAATACTACAGGTATGTGTAGGTCCCAATCACTTTGTTGAGCATTGCAAACCTTGGTCAACATGTTTTCAAGAACTTTGTTGAATGCCTCCATGGTCCCGTTAGCCTGTGGGTGGTAAGGTGTGCTCTACTGGTGATATACCTGAAATTCTTCCGTTAGTGCACTAATTGTCTCATTCAGGAAGTGTGTACCACAATCACTCATCAAGATCCTTGGACATCCAAATCACGTCAGTACATGCTCAAATAGGAACTTTGCGGTCATCGTGCCTGTGCAGTCCTTCACCAGCTACGCTTTTGCAGTGATAACGTACCTTGCCCCTATCTTTCCTTGTGGCTAAATGGGTCCTACAAAATCTATTGCCCACTTCTCGAATGATTGCAATGTCATTTATGGATTCAAAGGCATTACATCCCTCCATGATGGCCTTCCTGTTCATTGACATACATCACACGCCTTACAATATGATTTTGAATCCTGATGAAGGGTTGGCCACCACAACCCTGCGCATAAAATCTTCTACGCAATTGATCTCCCTGCATAGTGGCCTCCCACAGTGAGGCCCCCATGAGCATCCATGAGCATGTTGCTTTGTTCGAACATAGGTACATATCGTTGCAATATCTCATTAGTCCCCATCTTGTATAAATGCCCAACAATGACAGAGAAATTTGTCATGCACACCACTAATTCCTTCTTTTGCTGGATAGAGTATCCTGCTGATGTAGTTCCTATTGTTAGGAAGTGTATTATATCCTCAAAATGACCATCCATGACACGTACTGCAAATAACTATGTGTCAGGCAATCCTTCTTCAAAGTTAGTGGGTTCCTCTCCTATTTCAATGCATGATAGATGGCATGGTCCTGTGTTCAAACATTTAGGCTTCACACCAACTTCAAAATCGTACTCTTGGAACAATAAGAGCCATCTGTAGATTCGCCCCCCTAACACAGGCTTATTTACCAGCTACTTCAGTGCAGAGTGATCTGTATAAATTTTAAAATGGCCTCATAGCAAGTAGTGTCGATACTTTTGGAGTGCATACACCATGGCTAGCCCCTTGCATTCAGTGCTAGAATAGTTCTTCTCTGCTTTGGATAATTTGCGCCTCGTGAATGTGATAGGATGGTCCAAGCCTTCACCTCCATCCTGTGTTAGTACTGCTCCAAGCACTATATATGACACATCAAAATGTACATGAAACTCTTTCTTCCAGCCTGAGAAGACTAGAATTGGTGCAGTAACCGTATTTTCTTTCAATATACCTAAGATTTTCTTACAGTCATCATTCCAGCAGAACGTGACATCCTTCTTCAACAATTTTTCCATCAGCACGGTGATCTGGGTGTAGCCTTTGATCAAATTTCTATAATATCCCGTATGTCCCAAAGTAGTGTGCAACTATTTCACTCCTCATCACTTCCAAGTTATCATCGCGATCTTCACGAGGTCTACCATCAGTCCTTGTCTGCATACCACATGCCCCAATAGGTTCATAAAAGGAATGCGAAATAGACACTTCTTGAGATTGAGCGCGATCTGGTATCTTTGACAGGTATCCAACATCAGGCGCAAACTTGCTACGTGGTGCTTAACTAGCCCAAATATAGTCTAGTCATCAAAATATACCTCCAGGAACTTATGAATAAATTCCTTAAATGCTACAAAAACCATGCGCGAAAAGATTGCAGGCACATTCTTCAATCCAAACGGCATTATGGTGTATTGAAAACAACCCCACTCAGTCGTGATGGTTGTCTTGCTCCTATCTTCTAGCACGATTTTGATTTGGTGGTACCCAAAGAACCCATCAGTGAAGGAATATGCTTCCTGGCCACCTACATTGTCCAACACTTCATCCGTGAATGGAGTCGGGAAAGGATCATGCACACAAGTGTCATTTAGTTTTCTGAGATCAACACATATCCTTATCTCATCCTTCTAATTTTTCTCTTGCACCACCATAGGGCTTACCCAATCAGATTCTTCCACAGGCTCAATGATGCCCGCTACTAGCATTTTGTCTAGCTCTGAGTGGACCTTCTCCTTGTATTTAGGATTGAAGCGCTAAGGTCTCTACTTCACTGGCTTCACGTTGGGTTTTAACATGATCTTCATCACTCCTAGGTCTCTAGTTACTCCTTTCAAATCCATAAACTTGGTATGGAATAAGTCCTAGTATTTGCGGAGAAATTCAACGACCTTATCCATATTCACATTGTCCCAGTAGTCTCCAATCTTCGAGAATTTGGGCTTTGCCTCCATACCGATGTTCACTTGTTTTGTTTTCACCGGCACGGTTATATCAGGGTTCTCAATCTGCGATCCTTAAACCTCGCGGTGTCCTTCTATTTATGGAATATTGATCTTCCACGGATCCTCATCCTCATCTTCAGTGGTTACATGATAATATTTGAGTCCGTGACTTAGCTGAGTAGCCCATTCAAGCTGAATCAAGGTTAAAGGATCCTACGGTATCCTAAAGATGGTTGTTTTCACTTCTTGTAGCACTTCATTAATACTTTCACACCCTTCCTCAAAATTGAATTTCATCATGAATCCTTTGTGTAGGATATCCCATTCTCCTGTCCCATGGAGGAGCTCTATTTCTATATACCAATTCATTGGGATAACATCTAGGGTATGATAAAATAGGTGCACCCACTCAAGTTGGGGCTTTTCTCCATAAGCCTATGTCTAGTTGGCCAAATGTGCACGCAGATCATTCTGCCCATCGTACTTGTCTATCAGTTGTATCCTAGGCTTCCCACATTGTGTTCTCATCATCTTCCTACATTCGTGCCAATCATCAAAGCTTCCCTTGTGCATACCCCACCATCTTGCGGGCATAGCACGCAGTGCCCAATCCAAGGCCTAGAAGCATTACTTTTATGGTATCTCCCTTTCAAATGCATCCAAAAAGATATCTACCTCATTTAGACTATCATAAAGAGGCATATTTCTTGCCTCTGATGACACATAGCACAACGACCAGGTCATCATGTTGCAACTCAACATAGTTACTTCGTGTAACCGATTCTGTCAGCATTCTATTTCTTCGTCGAAATCTGAAGTGTAGGAACTCTCACAATCCCATGTAATTTGTCCATTCATGGCAGGATTCACCCAGTCTTGGTCTAGTGTTTTTATCTTATAGATGCAATCCAAATCATCATCACTCTCATAATCGCAGATTGGTTCCGTATAGCACAATCATTCAACAGGATCTAGAGGTATTATTACGGGCAGTTATTTATTCTAAAAGATCATCTTTTGCTTCTTTAGGTTGATCACCCCTTTCATGTCAGTAGCCCAATCAATTCCAAGGAGCACAGGATAGGGGTTACTATCATCCACAATCTCTATTACTTCAAAGTCTTTCAATGCACTTGCTCCCTCAATGTCCATGACCACCCCCTATAGCCGCCCCATGGGGATGATTTTATGTTGATTCGCCATCCTTAGCTGAATCAGAGACCATTGCAGTGTAGGTCTCCCCATTTTCTCCCAAGTTTACTTTGGTACGACATTCGCATCTGACCATAGGTCCAAAATGACCTGATCTATTTCATACTCTCCTATTTGTGCGGTCAGTCTCATCTCCCATCTTGTCCTTGTTTTATGCTTGCCAATTTTTCATACTATGTGAGACTCACCTAGCACAATCCCAACACATCTATTGATGAGTTCTTGTAACCCTTTCACAGCCTTACTATCACATAGTAACTTCATATAGGTTTCTAGGAAAGTTGTGAGCATAGAAGGGTCCATCTCCAGCTCAGGCTTATCCTTTCTTCCTGAGGTGGAGGTCTCAGCAAAGCTCTTCTTAGCTTCAATGAAGGTTTCACAAGCACACTCCAATTCGAATTCAACCTTTTTTGTTAGGGCTTTGTGAACCCATGTACTATCTTTTGGCTGTTTCCCCTTGTCATCCCCTGTCACGATCCCATTCCTGAGCACTATGTTTACATTTGAATCCTCCTCGCATGGCTCAGACCTCATCATCTGTAGGTTCTAAGTTGGTGGAGGTGGTAGTACCCCTTTGTCTCGTATCCTAGCTATCAACGTAAGAAAATATTTTTTTTCATGATCAAACATCATGCAATACTTGCATGATGGACACATTGGATTAGTGTAATCGCGGGCACAGTGTCCTGGTCCTCCGCAATTGTAGCAAATCAACTGTCCTTGACCTCTACTAGTTTCTCCTCCACCTTGGCCTGGTCCGTGCCCTTGAAATCCCATCTGCGCCATCCTTGTATTCTAGTCAAGAGGCCATGTTTCTGCCTGAACCTTGTAGGTAGGAGTTCTATCCATCATCAATTCATAGCTCCTGCAAGTATGCTCATCATGTCCTACTGACCTACAAAAGTTGCAAAACAACTGTTGCGGTGCTTGCACATACTTTTGTAGCAAGTGACAGTTATCAGTGGAATGTTTTCTAACTACCTGACAGATAGCACACCATAATGCAGGCCCCACACTATGTCATTCTTGAGATTCCAGCCTTAAAGGCATCGGTCCTCCCCCTGCAAGGTAATTTGCAAAGACCGGGCAATGGTCTTTGTCATGACCCTAACTCTTGCATTTCAAGCACCATACCTCCTCGCGTATCGCTGGCCGAACTGTCCTGTCCTACTTCAGACTTTGCATCTCAAGGCACATATTCTTTAGCTGCACATGAATCTACTGAAATCCTAGATTAGGATCTTGCATCGGAGTCTCATGTAGTCTCATGGAAATCTCCAAGGCCTCTATCTAAGTTGTTATCTTCTACTGCGACAACGCACTCCTTATGTGTGGTAGTAGCAAAGCCACAAACCATTCATGATGTTGTCCATCTGTCAAATTCATGTTGGCTTCACAGATTGTACATTTTAGCCTTTGATCTAGTTCTCAAGGCATCTTGCCTAATTGCATCGTGATCTCTTTGAATCCCACAATCAACTACGCCTCAGATTTAGGCCTGCTAAATTCCTTATTTAGTGCTGCCTGGATGTCTTCTATTCCAACATTTGGGTTACTGTTAGAGTACTTAATATACCAAGTTGGTCCGAGTCCTCATTTCCCAAGCCTTTGAACAAAGGTAGCTTCATTGTATTTGCCACACTGAACCGTGATGGGGGTGGAGGTGGTATGAGTGAAGTCATAGGCGATGGCAGTGAAGTTGGAGGTGGTGTGGGTGGAGGTGGTATTTGTGGGAATCCTTGTCTTATTAATTGAATAGCACTTCGCGGACAAACCTTCGCTATTGCTGCTTTGTCCCTTCGCAGAGGTGAAATCAAGGGGCTATATTTTGGACCCCTATTTCCTTCGTTTTTGTAAAATTTTCCACTTCGCGTAGTCCCAAACATCAAGGTAGTTGCATAACTCATTTTTTGCACAACAACATTTTAATCAATGTATTCAAATATTTTATGTACTTACCTCGCAGTCCTTTGGAAAAATGTCGCTCTACCTCGCTATAGTTGACTAAGGTTTCGACTGTGAATTCAGTAAGAAATCCTCCTATGACACAATTGAGCCAATGATTGACAGCGCGGGTGATCTTACCCTCTGATGCTTCCAACCTTCGTACTAGCTTTGGGCTCCACACAATAGGACCGTCAAGTTTCCACCTTCATTGGATATCTGCTAGCTTCACGATCCACTCATATATTTCAATAGGGAAAGAGTAGAAAAAGATTTTGTGGATCTTTGTATATAGGTATTAGTCCAACCATTATTCTTTTGATAGTCATGGGTTTCTGTTGTCCTGTGCCATGAATTCATGGATTTTTCTGTCCAACCAGTCTCCAATCTCCTTCTTAGTTGGATTCTAGTGATACGACATCACACATCTCTTATGTAGATTTTGATCCTGGCAATGGAACCATTTGTTGGCTTGAGGGGGCTTGACCCAAGTTCAGCATTAGTTAGCCAAACAAATCCCTACATTATTGGCCCTTTCGGCATCAACCTGCGGAGTGTGGACTGAAGTCTCACCCGAAGTAGTATGGGGGGATGCTGGAACCAAGTTTCCACACCCTTGAGATGGTTATGTTGTTGTTTGATCTCTTTTATCCCTGCCTTCGTGCAGGTGATCTCACTCTAGGGCTTGTAGGACAAACCCTATATTCCAACTTTCAATACCTATGTGAAAGTGCACGATCGACTTTCGCACAACTCTAACATGTAGCTTAGGTAATTTCATGCAACTAGGGTAGCGAATCGTGATATCTCCCAAATTAGGCTGAGCATCTTACTTATCTTATTAAATGATCTTAGTTAGCTTCGCGCAAATATATGTTCTTACTTACGTTCACTTAACCAACACATTTACATACATTCGTGCATCATATAAGGATTATAAGTGAAATTCATACCTAGCATAACAAGATGCATAAACAGGAAATAAAGATGCAGAAATTGTAGAATACTTCTCTTTATTGATAATTCTGGATGATTACAGACTCGACCTGCCCTATGCACTCAACTGCAGGGGTCCATGCACTCAGTTTTGGACTTCTACCCTAGCCCTCTGTGCACTCAGCTGTAGAGCGTCTACCTATGCTACAACCCAAGGCTTAGACTTTTTGCTCTAAATCTATGACCCTCTTACATGTTCAATCCTTTATTATTCTAACTACTTAGAGCTTAGCTCTTTTTAAACAATCCCATGGTCCGCGGACCATGGGTAGATCTTTTATAGCTGACATTACATTTCCAAAATAAGGGTGGATAACCCTAGAATCTTTAACACCTACGCGCTCCACGACCAAAAAATGCAGAGTCTTTTATACTTGGATTACAAAATCTGACCAAAATATGGGCTTTTAGCCCCAAAACTATCCTTGAGGGATCCCACGCCCAACAATTTTCCTATGGGAGGTTCCATATGCTAAAACATGGACCATAGTGACGGTAAATCCTATTTATAATTTTATCCAACTTTCAGATCTTGGGTCATAATATTTTAGGAGATATGATCAGAGGAAGTCAAGCTTCCTGAATGTTCTTAAAATCATGCATCAAATAGTCATGTTAGCATTTATAACATTTCATCTAGGAGGTTCTAGAGGTTGAAATCTAAAGCATAGTGAGGGGAGATCTCATTGATTATTTAGTTCAGTTTTTAGAACTTGGAATAATCTAATTTATGAGATATTCCCTAAATAATTTGTTATATTAGTTTGCATGCGAAGTGTTTGAATAAATGCTTAAATGGTTTTTAATGATTCATTGCATAGAAACTGTTTGATGAAATTCCCCAATGAAAATGTTGTTTTGTTGTATGATAATATTGTTGTAGTTGATATATGCATATTTGCATGAAAATAATTTTCTATATTAGTTTACATGCAAAGTGTTTGAATAAATGTGTAAATGATTTTTAATGATTCTTTGCATACAAATTATTTGATGAAATGCCCCAATGAAAATGTTGTTTTGTGGACGTGGATAGTATTTTTGTATGATAGTATTGTTGTAGCTGACATATGTCTACTTGCATAAAATAATTTGAAGAAATGTGTTAAAGGTGATTTATTACAATTTGCATACAAACTATTTGAAAAAATACGGCAAAGACAAAAATCAAAAGTTGTGTGATTGAGTGGTATATTTCAGTTACTACGTTACAAGTGGAATTAGAGAAAATGTTTCTAATTTGATTTCATACAAAATGTTTGACATTATACAAGAAAATTACTACTTAATTGGTTGTATACAAAGTATTTGATGATATGTAGTATTTGATGAAAATCATGTGTATGCAATTGTGGTTAGGATAAATTTAGTAGGGGTATGTGACACAGTGGTATAAGATCCTATTATCAAGCTACTAAAAGGAAAAAATAAATTTTGGGTACCCTGTAACATCTATAAGTCATTGAGGGAACTAGGTATGTAACAATATTGGATCCAAATAATTTATGCGAAGAACTCAAAATGGCTATTTATTAGTTAATTCAAAGAATAACATGAAAAATGGGAATGCATTATTATGTCACTATGTTTCAATCTAGTAGGCCACACATTTGATATGAAACTTAACATGTTGGTAGTGATTAGATAGATTGTGGAGAGTGGTTGGATTTTCAACTTGTTGGATCAACCCACTAACACCATAAGTTCTAATTGAAAATAATGCGATGACTTATAAAAATCCATCAAGTTTCCCTCTCTACTAATGTTATTTGACATGATCCAAATCAATCCAGTGGAGGATGTCACATTTATAAAGAATAGGGTTTCAACCATGAATAATTATCTATGTTTCACACCAGTTCACTAAGTTGATAGAGTCACTACTAACTAAACATATTTTCATAAACTCACTCGCAAAATTAAAGAATGTGTTGCACAAATGGTGGGTCAAGTAAAAAGTTCACTGGTAACTACTAGAACGACCAAATATTATGCATATTTACTTATTACTTGACATGGACAAGCTTTGGTGTGGACATGTGTTGGGTTCACCTCCAAAACAATTATCTTACCAACTAAAAAGAATCCAAATACTTGAGGAACTGGAGATACAAACCAACACTAAATTTCTGTTCTCTTCACAACACTGGAAGAGAAGGGATAATTTCTATTTCAATTGTTTGGCATAGAGTTGGATGAAGAAAATGAATCATAATTATATACTATTCCATTTCTAGTTAATTTAGAATAGTGAGCTATAAAATAAACTAAAAGAACATTAATAAAGAAGCAAAAAGTACTTGCAGTTGAGGAACCAAATAATAATATCCAACCAACTCGACCTCATTTTGACATTGATTAGTATGAAGTCTTATGAGGGTGACTAGCTAATATACTTTGAAAACCAAATATTGAGGGAGAACCTTGACAAATTGACATAAAAAGTTCTCTAGGAGGCAAAGAAGAAAGAAAAGGAAACTTGTCAAGAGCTAGCCCAAACAAACAAATTTTATGGTTGAGCATATGGACATCATATGAAGAAGCCATAACATAGATAAAAGAAGATCAATAGAGGAAATGAAGACAAATACTATCCTAGAAAATAAAGTAGAGACTAGGAAATAGAAAAAGAGGTTTAATAGAAAGAGAAAACCACTAGTCAATCTTAACCCGCAATCATGCTGAGGCTTACATAGCTAAACCACCCAAGAAACAAAATACCAAAGAAAACAATAATGAGACATATGATTATGACCCCTCCTAATATTGACCTCAATTAGGATTCCCCCATAATCGAGCCAACATAAGTAATGAAGGATATCGCTTCTAGAGAAGAATGCCATGCATAATAAAACAATGGAAGAAATGAAACATAAGTTTTGTCAGAAAAATAAAAATAAAATAAAATAAAATAAAATAGGAAAATAGAAAAATAAAAATAAAAATAAAAAATAGTAGAGAAAAACATAAGAGGACCAGTCTATGAGAGAAGCAATACATCAATTAGATGATGGATGGATTGATGAGTAGTAGAACAAGCAACTAGAGCAATTATACATAGATATTTAGGAAAAAGTTGTTGTTGTCCCTTTGGATGAGAAACAATAACAATTAGCACAAGAGAAAGAGTTAGCATAACTCCAGTAAAAAAAAAAGGGATGATTAGTTGACTGATTAGATTACTAACAAGTTGACTAATCAATTTTCCAATGAAACAAATATGTAGCTAATGAAATATGAGAAGGCATGAGAATTATACCAAGAAATGTATGAATAACAAGAAGAGGTTTCCACAAAGAAATGAAGTGTGTAGCAATACACTCTTGAAACCACTGATCAAGGATCACTTGATGGGAAACAATATTCTCCAAATGTCTAATTGAGTAGAATATAATAAAACTAATAACATCATTGGTTGATACAAAAATAAAGAAGGGAAAGATGATGGATCAAACCCCAAAACCATCATAGAATCCATCAAGCTAAAAGAACAGATAAAGCATAAAACAATTAAAACACCACAACCAAAGACATTCTCAACATTTTGACCTACAAAAGAATTAGGTGCAATAAAAAAATTAGTATTCGACAATGCAATCACCTTGGATACTCAAATTTTTTATTTATAGACAAGGTGGTTGGGGAATTAATATCCAAGTGGAAGCACGCAATGAAGGATGGTGATTGACAGATGATAAGAAAAGATAAAGGAAAATATATTTGGAAAGACAATATTGAATTAGAATGGGACAAATTATACATTAGGCCATCCAATATATACATTGATTGACTAGACTCAATAAACAACTAGTACAATGGCCAATTGAGTTAAATATAAAATTAAAATAAATAAATGAGAAAACTATAAGGAGGAAAATAAATGAATGTAGGAAAATATATATTGTTAGTGGAAAATAATAAAAGGATGGAAGAATAAAATTTCAAGCTCAAAGTAAATCAGGCCTCAACCATCCTATAGTTAGAATATTAGAAATTATAGGATACAAGGCAAAGCTTAGAAATTGCAATAGACTAGGCGACAACAGTCAACATAGTTTTGAATATCTATCCAACATACAATAAAATAAAAGCACTCCTAGAAGATTTTACAAAGAAGATAAACTCAACAACCAATTTGAGAATGTAAAATTCTCTCTCAAATAAAATTGAGGTATTAAAGGAGGCCAAAATTCAATTAATGTAACAAAAGAGACAATGGTTTTGAGAAGGCAGAAAGGTACAATTGGAAGCAGGAATGTTGTTGACCACCTTAATCAAAGAATAAAAAATGTGTATCATGTTAAGGAAAAATTTAAATATGTCTAGAATAATGTACAAAATGATTCAATAATTGATAAGATTGACTATCTTACACAAATGAAGTTGCTTAGGGTCCAAGCGCAATATTCAATTGATGAATGGCACTCATTCTCCCAAAATTTGTAGATATTTTCACCCCACATATATCAAACATGTTTTGCGTATCTCCAATAACTAGAGAACCTTGATCATAGTATATTCCTACATCTCCTCCTCAACCTAGATTTCAAATTTTTATCCATACTGCAACTAATTCAAATTTGCATCTCCAAGGTCGCACATGTCAATAAAAGTAGATGGGTCAAATTAGGAAAAATGGCACTAACAAGAAAAAGGAATCATAACATTAGGTACAGAGGTACCCTTACAATCTTGGCCAAAAATAATACAAGAATGACCAACCATTCAAGCTAAGTAGGTGGAAAAAGCATTAGAACAAATAGAACATGTTCCTCAACACTAACCACATCTTACCCAAAGGAAGCACATCATAAGCATCTAGCCAAATGACCTAGGATATAGCATAACTTTATTTTTTATTATTAATAAATTATTTTGTAATCATACTTTTTGTAAGATTTTCTAGAAAATAGTCACAATATCCTTCTTACTTGGTATGAGAGAGGATTTGAGGTGGGGGCTGACGTTGGAAGGACTAGTCGACTATATAAACTAAACCCAACAATTGACCGAATCATATATGTAAGTTGATTGATTGTCCAGTAAAAAAATGTAATTTAGTCAACCACACTATTGGGTCAACCAACCAAGGTAGTTAGATAGTTGTAACAACTTGACAAAAAAATCCTCAAGTATAAATATGTGACTATGTGACTAAGAAAGAGTGGTTATTGTTGCTATGTAACATTATACTAAAGTGCATATTATTGATTCTCCCATTAATTATTGTTATCCTCTAACTCTATACAAGTGCTGTGTTGTATATAATTATGAATATTGATGTATTACTTTTTCTAAGGATACGATAACTACCCTTTACATGTATTACAAAAATGGTCATAAGCTCAATCCTTTCAATGTAAAGCAATACAAAGTCACCTATTAAAAGCATTATATCAAACCCAATCCTTTGACAAAAGTCATTAATAGCGACTAGGATCCTTCAAAAACATTTTAATCAACATTTAACTTTATCCAATATTTCAATCCTTATTCAAGAATCTTTCACTATGATCTAGGCTAGGGCTTGAACATTAAAATTTGTTGACATATTGATGTAATAATGTAAAATTTTCTTGGTGGCTAAGTGGTGTGAGTCTTGATATGAATACATGCTTAACCTTTGGCTTAAGAAACTGTGATCCACATACATCTAAGCCATAAAAATCACCTTGGGATTGCACTCAGCCTGGACCATACCAACCCTTAACATGGATAGATTTTTTCCCATGGAATTTCAAACAATAACCTTTACATCACAGAATAACTTAACAATACACACCACCACAGTCTATTATATGCCTTGTAAATGTAATAATACAATTTTAAGTTATATTTAATTATAATATTATGTAAACATAAAACAATAAAAATATGCTAACATAAATTTGAAAATGATTAAGTATTTAGAAAATCCATAAAACTTTAAAAAAAAATATTGCCACACAGAATTTGTTTTACTAAACAGACAATTAAAAAAATTACATCAAGCCAATAAATTTGTGCAACTTATTTTATTAGAGAGAATTGTAAATAAGTGTAATAATTTACGAGATTTTGGTTAATACTTCATATTTATAAGTAAAATGTTTTATTAAAAGGTATTTTAAAGAAATATTTTGTTGTAAAATTTTCTATTATTTCAAATTCCTTTAATAAAATACAAATTTGATGTATCATGCTTAAATTGATATTAATAAAGTTTTTAAAGAAATAGAGTATAATGCCTAAATAGTTTTGATGTGATTAAATTCTTAAATAATTTCTCAACATGGTTTGACTCTCCTAAGGGTAACTGATGATACAAACATGATAATAAACGTAAGGAGGGCTAACACCAAATAAATTTGATGCAATAGCTCAAAATACATGCAATGAAGCCTTAAAAAAAGTTCACTCTTTATAAAATGGGTTTACCACCCTCATGGAAAAAATATCAAAGATATAAGAGTTCACCACCCTCATGGACAAAATATCAAAGATATAATGGCCCGTTATGATCCATAATATTTTGAAGAAGATTTGATGACTCATAATAATAATATAGAGAACTTTACTGATATGACAAATATCTTAAATGGATAACAAATTATGGAAACATTTTAGATCGTTAGTAGTTATTTCTCATTTATATTCATCACAACCTATAGTCATCAAGATCAAGAAGCAATTGAAGACTTCTACTAGATCAACATTTTTCTATGTAAAGGTTAGAGTCTTATAATGATATGATATGAATTAGTATAGGAAAGAACATGTGTTGAATATTTATAGAAACAAAACTTAAGATTAATTGTTTTTATTTTGCATTTCAAGTATTCGGTTTTTGTTTATTAATATATTTGTTTAAAAAAAATGAACTTTTTAATTCTAGTAAACTTTTTTTTAATCATTTGTAAGTTTGAAGGTAGACTCCATCTTAGTATTTGTCTATTTCCTATGATGATCGTATGAAATTCGAAGTAATATTCTCGTTTCATAGTATTTAGTATTGTTATGCATTTCTATATCAAGTTCTTACCATGGTTAAAGTATTTAGTATTGTTATGCATTTCTATATCAAGTTCCTACCATGGTTAAAGTATGGTAGTTCAATGGAGATATTTTGTAAAGATACATGGTACTTGTTACCTTAGTGCTTTTTATAAAGGATATTTTATGATATTAAATATAAAACTCTTCTTTTCATTTGGTGATTAACCTTTGACTTATTAGATTCATTTGGCGAATGCCCAATACATTTCGTCTTTATTAGATTCATTTGGCGAATGCCCGATACATTTCGTCTCAACAAGTATATATCAAATATTTTCATCCCTCCTTAGATGGGTTCCAAGGACATGAGAATCCCCATGCATCCCTCCTTAGATGGGTTCCAAGGACATGAGAATCCCCATGCATCCCTCCTTAGATGGGTTCCAAGGACATGAGAATCCCCATGCTTGGGGTTAGATATGCATGAAACTCATCATTAGACTATCTCCACTATGTATGTTGAGGTATGATCTAACAACTCTAAGATTCTCACATTGATGCTAGAGTTAATGTGGCAAAGAATGGATTTTTTTTTAATTATGAAGCACAATGGGAGGAAAGTGCCTCCATAGTACTGAATATATGTTTTCCCATCATGTTTCTAGAACGATTAGTTGCATCATAATAGAAAGTGGGCGCTTTAAGTTATTTTTCAAACCCATGGCTCTAGATAGTTAACATTTCTCAACCAACTAGTTAATTTCTATTGGATTCATTTTCTTCTCTAGTGTCTCAATTGTTAGAGGCATGCAAATCATGGTGTATAGAAGCTTCCTCTACCTATGCTTCCTATAGGATTTTTATTTGTCACACCATGAGATATTTTACATTGTGCTTATCCATAAAATTTATCATCATGCCTCATGGGAGATCTAATGACTTAGGTTAGTGGGGTAGGTCTAGTCCTCAGAACTCCCATATTCAACACAATGCTTATGAATCTATGAATATCTATTGGGAGAATACCAAACCCAACATCAAAGAGGAAATTCCCAATGTGTAAGAGAAGGTTTGGCTTGATTTAGTACGCATTCACAAAAAGGACATTGAAGAGGAATTGGGCAATTAGATCCTTGATACAAAAAGTTCCATAGAAAAGGACACAAAATATTTGAGAAGTGTGGACCTCTAAGTGCACATTTAAATAGTGGTTGGTAAGATCCTATAGGATAGGGATGAAGCTCATTATGAAATTTTTTAGCAACTTGATTAGTTTTAATTGAATATTTAATATATCAACTCAAAGCTTTCAGCTCCAAGACCACTGAGCCCTGTTAAGCAAGTTATTGCCTCTTAGCACAAGTGCGACCAACTTCCTCTTGATGTAGGCATCTACACGATAGAATAAAATCCAATATTCATAGGCTTATACTTACTCCATTTCCTTCCCATCGGATTTATAATTTTTTTTTTCATGTGGCGTCACATACATCTCCACTTATAGTCAATGAAATATTTTTTCAATTTCCTTAGTCCATTAGAAAAATTGCATGTTTCCACAATTAGAGCACAAATCCCTTTGGAATGTCTTATAATTTTTTGTAGAAACTATATAGGCCATGAAAAATTCTTAGCACAAAGATGTCCCTTGGGGTAGGCCAATCTATGATGGATTTGACCTTATCTTAATCCATCTTCAAGCCTTCTTGTGATATGAAAAAACACAAATAGATAATTTCATCTTCATAAAAGAACACTTTTTAATATTAATTAATAATTTCTCATTTTACAACTTATGAAAAACCAATCTAATATGTTTGAGGTGCTCCTTTGAATTACTATGAACTAGAATATCATTTAAGTAAATGACGACAAATTTACGAGTGAAATACTTAAGAATTTCCTTCATAAGCCTCATGAAGGTACTTGGAGTGTTTTTCAACCCCCATGGAATCACCAACCATTTACAAAGCCCATCATTGGTCTTAAATTTTGTTTTCCATTTGTCACCATCTTAGATTCTTATCTAATGATATTCACTTTTTAAATCTATCTTAGAAAAATAATTTCCACCACTTAGACAATTCTCAAATTAATAATTATAGGAAACATGAATATATAACTGACTGGGATCTTGTTAATGGCTCTTGAATCTATACACATTATCCAACCTCCATTCTTATTTAGAATCGACATTGTTGGAACAACACACTTACTCAAACTCTCTCTCTCTCTCTCCCTCCCATTTGTTCAACAATTCTTGCACTTTATTATTTATTTCTTCATTTTCTTTTGGTTTCATCATTTGCATTATATTTCTTGTAAACTAGTCCCTAGGATGATATCTATCCAATGGTTGATGCTTCTCACTAGAGTTATTTCATTAGGAAATTCATCCAAAACAATATCATAGAGCTCACTTAACAGATAATGAATATCTATAAGAAGATCTATCAATTTTTCCTTAGTAATAACTATTCTTATCTTTCCAATCAATGCAAAAATTTCCTCCTCAATAACTATTCTTATCTTTCCAATCAATGCAAAAATTTCCTCCTCTTTTCTCATATAATATAAGAATTATTTACTTTAACCATCAAAACTTTAGGATTTACCTCTTTACTTTCTTTTTTACCATTAAAAGGTATGAGTGTGTCCCTCTTTCTCAAAAGTATAAGTATAACTTCTTCCACCATATATTTCTCTCATGTCAAAATTCCAATGCCTACTTAAAAGAACATGACAAATTGTAATGCCTCTCATTACCTAAATTCAAACACAAAATTATTTATTTATTTTTATAGAATCATGTTTTATTCTTTAATTGATTTGACTATAATACTTAATGATGTTTTGATTTAACATATGTAAAAAATTTACTATTCGTTTGCATCATAATGGATTTGATATGCATAATGTCACAGGAATCTAATGTGAATCTCATACAAAATTTAGAAGTTAACATAAGGATGATTATGTATTGTTACTATCAACTAACCTTATTATCATTTCTCATAATGTAAATGTCATTAGACCAAATCTGTTGTATTACTCACATTAAGTACACAATTAATCCATAAGTTACTATTCAAGTGTAGACACCTAAATAATATTATAGCTCCTTTGAATAATATAGTCATCTTAGAGTGAATTGTTCAAATATTTAATTAATGATTCAAATTTCATTACTTAAAATACTTATTCTAATCCAGTTTTCCAGCTTCTTTTGACAAGTTTCTAATCTTGTTAACATTTAGATATGAACCTTAAATTCAATGATTATTTGTATAATCCACCATGAGAGGCAATCCACTCAATCTAGACGTGATACAATACATCCATTGTTATTACAATATTACTTGCACTAAAGAAAATATTTTATTAACATTTTGAAAGGATGTAGATATAAATAAGTTCCACTGCATGGAAGATGTCCCTCTCAATAATGGATTTGCATAACTATATATATTAGTATTGACAAGTGGGTAGGCCATCCTCAACCACCTGGCTCCCATGCTTTAAGACATGACCATAAGCCATATATGACTCTAATATTAGATATATTAGATATATTTATTTTAAGTAAAAAATTGTTTAGTTATGTTGACCATTGGGTAGGCCATCCTCATGCACTTGGTCTGAATGCTTTAAGCTTTTTCCATGGCACTTTACGACTTATGCTCTAAAAATCTTAAATTGTGTAGTTCCACAAACAACCAATCTGAATCTAGCCACTTTGAAATGCAATAAGTAGATTAAAACACAATTAGTTCAATGCCTACATTAATCCAATTTTAGGTAGTTTAATTCCTTCCTTGCACTTGGAGTTGCAACTTTTCTACATTTTTTCAATCCTCAATGAAAGGGATCCTATGAATATGAGGATATTGATTGATTTTAATGACGTCCATGAGGATGAACATCTTAAGGGACCAAGAGATTATCAACCCTAGCTCATCCTAATACTCCTTTCAATGTCGGATCTTCTACAATGGATCTTGACTAGAAGGTTAGAAATTTAACTGATCTTATCCTTGTCTAATAAATGGTGCATGTTGTTTTCATTTAAACTATTTTCATTTTGAATGTGAATATCCTTGTATGATGCACATTCCATGAAAGTTCAATTTCGTCTTCACCACACCATTATTGTAGAATATGCAAGTTATCTCTTCCCAAACTTCCTTGGGTACCCTCCACCTACCGACCTCACATCTAAGGCGATGTCATCCCATTCTCAGTTGTGTAACTTACAACCTTGTTTTTCCTTTAATATCTTCCCCTAAATATGTTTTTTCGTCATGGCCACAAGTTGGGTTAAACTCTTTGACGTAATATGATCTTTTATGCATAATGTGATTGGTCCACATGACGGTCCTAAAATTTCCAAACACATTATTTTGTGTTTCTTCCTTAGTGTTAGGACATTCATGTAGTTTTATACTTCACTTACTCAAACATTTTTTTTTTGCTTCATCCATGTTTTCTTCCTATAGTCTAACTCCTCCTCCATGGCTACCTTGGGCCAACATTGGTTATCCATTTTTCTAGCCTTCTTTAAATAATTTATTAATATAATTATTGTTGTCACCTCTAATGGAAAAGTACCGTCTTCAACTAAAATAATTTCATACAGGATTGTGGCTTTTAACATTGAAATTTCTAGTAATTAGTTGCTTCTGGATTCTTTCTAGCCATCTCCAATTGCAAGTTTACATGTTGTTTCCCCATACTTCACAATCATAGAGAAGAATCGATGTAACCAACAAACCAAAAAGATTTTTTTCAGTTATCTAATCCCAAATTTCATCTTTTTTTCACATATTTTGGAGTAAATATGAGGCTTTCCATCCTCCATGTATCATTTTCTCCCTACACGCTTCCCAACCAAGCTTGTATTGGAAGTCAATACTAAGATATTTGTATGTTTTCACTATCTCCAATAGGCTAACTTCAAAAAGAAAGTTGATTAGTTTTTCTTTTCTATTTAAAGAGAAGATCATGATTTTGGTCTTAACAATGTTCACTTGCACCCCGACCTCTTGACAAAAGTGCTCTAAGGCGTGTATGTGCTCCCCTAATCCATGCTCTATTTTTGAAATTAGAATAATATCGTCTTCATATAAAAGTAGCTTCACCACATAGCTAAATGGACACCCTTGCCATCCACGTTGCTTAACCAAGCTTCCATCCTATCGATGTATAAACCAAAATAGAGGACACCCTTATTTAACACCAATATTACTACCAAAACATTCAAACACTCCTTCACTTATTCTGATTTTAGCTCTAACCTTCTCATAAAGTCTATGAACTAACACTCTATATCCTTCTAGTATACCAAACTCTTGCATTATGTTCCATAGTTTATCTCTAGGCATTGTGTCAAAGAATTTCTTAAAGACCACAAAAAATAGGTGGTTTCACCTTGTTTTTCCCAAATTTTCTCTCTCTAATATCTATGAGTGACACAATGATCAATGGTAGAATGCCTAGGTCTAAAATTCACTTTCCCTTTTTCCCTCATCTTCTTCCCAATTGCATATTATTTTCTCTATCATGCTCCCAAAAGGCTTGTCCATGAGGGGGTTGACCATAATAGTTTTGTATTTATAAGAGCTATTGATATCTCCATTCTCAAAGAGAGGAATGACCACACTAGTATTATATTCTCCCAGAAAGTTGTCCTAGATGATCCTATTGAAAATTCCTTTTATGTGAGGGGAAAGAAGCTCAACTCCCCATTTTATAAATTCATCTTGAAGCCCATCTATTTTCTACACTTTTCCACTTGCTAAATTCTTTATTTCTTGCTCGATATCGTCAACTATGAATACTTCCACTAACGTGTTCAATATGGGAGGAGTGTCTTTCTCATGTAAACACTCATAGAGGAGTCTCACATATTATAACCATTGAACATGTTTAATATTTTTGAGACATGCTTTTGGCGATAATCACATCAAAATTCATTTGTCGACGCGTTTCTAACCAACAAGTGTGGTTCCCCTTGTCTTGATGATGAACCACACGTTCTAGTTCAAAACACGTTGACAAAATTTTTTTGATGTGATTAGTGCTGCAAACATGTCTCAAAAACTTGATATAGATCACAAAAGCCTTAATTCAATAATCTTTAATATAGTTATTATATTGTTTTCTCCTTTGTTGTAGTTCTCTCCAAAATCCTTTGGGGTTGTGTTTTCCATGAAGAGAGATTAAATCATTTCTTCTTACACTTAGATATTTCTATTTTTTTATTGTACTATTTTTTCATGTTTCTTCTGGTTTTCTTTGATGAAGTTTATCTCTTTTAGTGATATCTTGGTTGCCTTACATTCTTTGTCATACCATGGATTTGTCAGAAAGGTCCTTGTAGCTATCCTTTTGGGATGAAACATTTTTCATGCACTTGAGTCCTTGTGGATTGTTGGGATCAACAAAATACTATGAGCATGAGCACTCACCTCATTGGTTTTCACATCTTCCATGTTATACTTTATAACCTAAAAATTCCACTTAAGAGTAGCACTAAATATTTCCCCATTTTCCTAATTCATAAGGAATTTACCTTTGGAAAGAGCGTTATTTTGCATGCCAAGAATTTGATCATTGTGTGGATTAGTAGGAGAAAATTAAACATTGACAAATAGGGGTGCATGATCAGTTTTCATTTCAATAGGACAATCCCCAATATCAAACTTCATCACTCTAGACGTAAAATTTTGAGAGCAGATTATGTAATCTACCACAGTTTGGCCATTGTAAGTTTTGCACGTGATACCCCCTGAAGTTGGTTTCTCTCGCATTCTATTGCAAATAACCATGTCAAAAAAAATACAAGTCCCGGTAACTCTACACCAAAGTGTGTCACACCCCCATTTCCATCTTGTGAATGTATTTCCCGTGATTGACCTTTACCCTCTTCCAACAAGAAGGGATTGTTTTCCCCCCTATCTTCATTACTCAACTAAAGCTATTGGTTGTTTAATATCCTTGCATTAAAGAAACACATTAGCATTATTTCTCCTATAGATATGAATAAAGATATATCTTTTATCAATAATGAATACAGGTCTTCATTGTCTAAACTACTTCTTTTATAGATCTTTGAGTTTTTCAAGGGAAAATAACAAACAACCAACCTAAAAGTTACCTCCTTCTCAATTATTTGCAACCAAATTTATTGTTTCTTTGGATCCCATTTTTTCACTTTTACAATTCCACACAAATTTTAATTTATTAGCTTTATGAATCCCACTTTTCCTTCTCCTATTTCCTTTCCTTTGTTCCAAACTAAAATCTTCTCATAACCCTCGAAATCTAGAACCCTGCACCCATTGTGCTAATGTGTTTCTACAAGAATGATAATTTATTTCCATTTTGCTACGGGACCTAACCTTTGACCTCTTCTCCATGTAAAAGGTGCCATAGTTATATAAACTCTAAAACATGGAGAAGTTGTCATAAGGCCGCTTTCTTGTGAAGGGAAGGTATGCCTGGGTTGATGATGGCCTCCCAAACCCCCTGCACCCACTGAGGTCGTACCACCTTATGATCTTTATGGTGCATGAAGGAAGGATTCTTGTTAAAAGGAGGGACATGGAGGTATCCTACCATATTTTAGTAGGTTTTTTATTATTGTAATATGTTAACCTTTTCATAATTAACATGCAAATTTTGGATCTTTTATTTTATGTCTCTATATGTTTTCTTGATTATGACCTTAATATTATTTATATTTGTAAGACTCTATTTTTAATAGTAAGTATATTATATATATATATATATATTTATTTTAAGTAATGAATTTCCCATGATGTTGACTAGTGGGTGAGCCATCCTCGACCACCTAGCTTGCATGCTTTAAGACGTGGCCATAAGCTATATAAGACTCTATTTTTAATATTCAATATATTATACTTATTTTAAATAATGAATTTATTAGTGATGTTGACTAGTGGGCAAGCCATCCTCAACCACCTGGCCTACATGTTTTAATTTGTGTCCATGGAGATCTACAAATTAAATTGTGTAGTTCCACATACAACCATCCTAAATCCAATCACTCTGAATTGAAATAGGATGAATAAAAAACAGGTAGTTTAATGTCTATTGTTGGCTTGTTGGGGCCTGACCCAGGTTCAAAGGTGATTTAGCCAAACAAATCCTAGAACTACTATCCCTTTTGGCAACAGTTCGCGGAGCACAGACTAAGGTCTTATCTGAAGTAGTATGGAAGGGTGCTAGAACCAGGTTTCTACACCCTGGAGATGTCTGATGAGTTCAATTACTCCGTGGTTCGACCTTGCATGCACATCACTACGCGCACTTACCCGTACCTTGCAGCTTCAGATGTTGCCTTCACGCAGCCCTACTTGGGTGTCGAACGTTGTTATTACCCAAGTCCTTACTAGGATTCCATTGTTAGTTGATTAAATTAGCCTACTTGAATGTGTTAAGTTATACTTAGCAATGTAAATCATTCATACAAGTGCACGCATTAAATAAATAGTATGATTGCAATTTATATCAAACAGGAAATAACCCAAGAACGAATACATGGGTTTAAGATAAAACTTCTCTTTATTATTATCCTCCTTGGTTACAAACTTGAATCCACCCTGTGCACTTAGCTACAGGGGTCCACACACTCACTTGTGGACAACTAGGCCTTTGCGCACTCAACTATAGAGTCGTCTTGTACTCTACGACCCAAAACACACTTAGAAACTTAGACTCTTGCTCTTCACCTCTACTTTTCCATGTATTACTTCGCTACTTTTACACTTAGAGCCTCGCTCTGTTTATACAATCCCATGGTCTGCATACCATGGGTAGGCTGACATTACATTTACAAGACTAGGGTGGACAACCCTGTGACTCTATCATACATTTCGTGCTCTGCGCCCATAATTCGTGGAGACTTTACAATAATATTGGGTCAAAAATTGGGCTTTGAGCCCCAAAACATGTTATGGGGGGATTCCATGCCCAACAGGCCCCCAACACAAACATCGTGACTCGCCCTCGAGTCAATTTGTCAGTGCGGTTATCTTGGCATGAATTTCCTCCAAATGTCCTCGAATTGTGCTAATGTCAATAGTGCATTGAGTCGTTGCTTGCTGAATCTATTACATCCTCTATTCTAAGACCTCAGTGTCAGGGACACTTCTCTGCATTAACGTGTGCATCCCTTGTATGTGCACAAGATTTCCTTCGATGTTTGCCATGATAGTGAAAGCCTTGTTGTTCCACAACTGGATGCATGCTTTGAGAACTTCCTCCTTATGGCGTCGCATCCACCTGCTCCTTCAATGCCTTAGCTTGCTGCATCCTCATAAGCTGCTGAGTGAGGACTACTTTCTACACAATTCCTCAGACACTATCGTATTGCTGGTGGAGTTCTCGTACCTTTGTTTCTAGACACTGGATGTTGGGGTCCTCCTGTAGAGCTTTGAGGACCTCAAGTGCTTGCTCTAACAACTTGGTACAATCTTGCAATCCACCTCCAACTTCTTCCAATCCCGCTGTGATAGCACTAGCGCGTTGTTCTTGAACCCTAGAGGGAGTGGAAGGCTGCGCCTTTAACCATAACTCAGCGATCTGAAGATTCAACTCTAGCTGAACCTTGGTCATTTATTCTCTAGCCTTGCGGACTTTGATTGTCAACTTGTGGATCCGCACCTCTACTAATAGATCTGTTGGAATGGCCAGCTTCGGGACGCGTCGGTAAGCATCGTCTACCACCTGCACTAACCGTTGATTCTGTGACACCAATTCGTCACGCTGCAAGCTGAGATGTTCCATGTTTATCTTTTTCTCACTGAGAACTTGGATCGTGCAACTCTCCCTAGCACGCAACTCTGTCGCTATCCCATCATGTAGTAGATACAGTGTCTCACGTAGAAGGGAAGCCAAATTAAGGCCAAGGTATTTGATCATGTTAATCGCAAATCTATCTATCTCATTCACTACTACTAGGGCCCCTTCTGGTAACACTATTGTATTTTCCATTCGTGTGCACAACATTTGTTCTGCTGCTGAGGGTCCTGTTGCGAGGTGGGTCGAAAGGGTACCCACATGAGGGGGTTGCACCTGTAACTCATGTAGCTATGCCTTGAGGGCCCCCAACACAGCCTAGTGCTCCTGCATAAAGTCTTGAAGGGCCTCATTAGTGACATCGCGAACTGTCTTGTCGATGTCATGTAGATCACCTTCGATTAAGGTGATCAGGTCAATGGCCAATTTCGAGGCCTTGATCTTCTTCCTTGGTACTACACACTCTGTCGTGTGTGGGTGCTTCAGCTATGTGGACGCGATCCCTAGGTCCATGCTCCCTTCTACTATTTCTACTTCCTCTACCTCCTGCCCCTGTGAGGATGTTGCTTGGCCCTCGTCCTCCTTCGCGGTCGCTGCCTCTACCACCTATGTTGATGTCGCTACTTCTATGGCCTTCTTCTACTTGGTGGCTTTTTGTGCTACTTCATGCACTACCCTTACCTCAGTTGTTGTTGTTTCCTTCTACCCTTTCTCGGCTAATTGTGTGACACACAACTTGGCATCGTTCTTCTTCTTATCCGTTGCTGCCTTCTCAAGTTCTGCAAGATTTGGGGTGCATCATTCCAAAGGCCATGTGTCCAAGATAGTAAAAATGGCATCGTCAGTGGTGACAGAAGGTAGCTTCATCCACTTCTTTGCCAGATCCTTATGCACCCTAATAAAAATGTTGTGCATATCAGCTTTAAAGTCTGTAAAACTCTACAGACTATTGTACACCATGGGTGACAGGCATGGCCTCTGAATGATCCACATCTGGATGCTTATCTCCATGATCACCTAGAAAATTTTGGTGTCACGTATCCATTTCACGTCCTTTGTGGCCCAAAGCGAACTGTACTTCACAGCCTCCAATAATTCTATATCAATGTTGGGGAATTGACTGTCCTCTGGAAGTTCCCCCACTATGAGCATTATGGATAACAACAACCACGCATAGTGAAAGGCTTTTCCCTGCTCCTGGGCTTCGCCCAATTTTTCAAAAATTCCTCGCAGAGGAATTCGGACCAGTTGAACTAGACCCCCTTCATGCACTGCTCGGCCAGTGTGACCACCGGAGCCTGTACCTCATCGGTGCGACACTTCCTCATAACTTTACCGGCCAAGATTTGGGTTGCTATGTGTACCCCTTTGTCCTTGATGCTGGATATGGCGTAGCCCCTCTTCTTCTTCTCCAGCTTGTATTTCATCTTCATGGCTTCTGCGAGGACCAAATCACTACCCTTTCCTTTGGCTATGGTCGCGGGGTCCTTTCCTTTGTAGGGCAGCTGAGAAATGCGGTGAATGAGGTCTGTTATGATGGAGATAGGCTCCTCCAGCCATAGATACCCATCATGCTCCGGGAAAAGTAGCTGCTTGATGACGAAAAAGGTTATGGGCGTGTGGTGGAAATGCGACACACATAATAAGTTCAACAGCCTAGCCTTTTCCACACCGTGTAGCCTCTTTTGTGGTTCTAACATTGTCACCACCCTTGAAGTGTTCTACTTCATGAGGTTCCCAGTCTCCAGGTGAGGGAACTTCTCGTGGTCAATGAGGTCCAAATCTTCAAACTTCATGGTTGGCATGCGGCCCAGGTGCGTGCCTTCAAACACAATTCCATTTGGGAGGAGTGGGGTCTAGAGTGAACTCTTAGTTTCATCCAAGTCCTTCAATACTTTGGTCTTTCCCTTTTGTGGAGGGAAATATGCCGGAAATTTTGTTGCAAAGCATGTAGGTTGAATATCCTAGACAATCAAAGGTATTGGCAAGTGTTTCAATATGATGATGAGATCAACGAGTTTCTGCAAAACAAAGGTAAATTCAAAGACACTTCTATTGATGTGGAATATGATGACGGTGATGCAAATATAGAGGTCAATTAGATGGAAGTTTTACAGCTCAAAGACATCATCATTCCTAAAGGCCTAATCCCTTTAGAGGAGCTGTTCGATCATGATGATGTGGCATGGAAACTAAGCTTGCTACCAACCGAAAAAGGAGTGGAGGATGTAAACATTGGGTCAGTTGAAAATCCTAAGATGGTAGAATTGTCAAAAGCATTTCCTCCACAGGTAAAGGCCAAGTATATCAATTTTCTATCTTCTTTCACTGATGTTTTTGCTTGGGATTATTCAGATTTGAAGTCATATGATACAAGTATCATTCAACTTTTCTTCCTGCTCAAGCCTAATCAAAAGCCATTTCATCAAAAGCTAAGGAGAATAAATCCAAAGTTGCTGCCCTCAATTGAGAAGGAAGTGAAACGATTGTATAAAGTCGGTATCATAGTCCCCATAAGGTTTTCAGATTGGATTTCAAACTTGGTGCCCGTAAGCAAGAAGACAGGTGAGATTCGGTTGTGTATTGATTTTAGAAATCTGAACAAAGTTTCTTTGAAGGACAACTATCCATTGCCCAAGATGGATCATATACTTCAGCGAGTAGTTGGAGCATCTAGGATGTCACTGCTTGATGGTTATTCGGGTTATAACCAAATTCTGGTCCATGAAGATGATCAAGACAAAATAGCATTCACCACTCCATGGGGAACCTTTCACTATGCAAAGATGCCTTTTGGATTGAAAAATGCTAGTGCAACCTTTCAACGGGCGATGGATATTATATTTTCCAATGAAAAAAATGTTTTCCTAGTTGTTTATCTTGATGACTTAACTATTTTCTCAAATTCAGATGAAGATCACCTATATCATTTGAAGATTGTGTTTCAGCGATGTAGGAAATATGGCATCTCGCTTAATCCAAAGAAAAGTTTGTTCACCATGGATGAGGGAAAGCTTCTTGGGCACATCATCTCAAAGGAGGGCATCCACATTGATCCAACTCAGGTGGAGGCCATTCAAAAGATTGATTTTCCACGAAGTAAGAAAGAAATCCAATCCTTCAATGGTAAGATCAATGTTTTATGTCACTTTGTGCCCAATCTTGTAGAAAACATAAGAGAGATCACAAATATGCTAAAAAAGAATAGTGCAGTAAGGTGGACGGAGGAAGCGGTTAAATATTTCAATTTAGTGAAATTAGCACTTTCTTCAGCGCCAGTTTTGATCAGCCCAGACTATACTCAGGATTTTATGCTATTTTCATTTGCCTCAGATCATACTATGTCAGTGGTCTTGATGCAAAAAAGAGACCAGCTTGAGAAGCCAATCGTTTTTTTCAACAGAACCATAAGAGATGCGACATTGAAGTACAATATTATTGAAAAACAAGCCCTTGCTTTGGTAAAGACATTGAAGGACTTTCAGGTTTATATTTTGCATTCTCACATCCTTTCTTATGTCCCAAATGCTACTGTTAAGGATGTTCTAGTGAAAACAGATCCGGAGGGAAGAAGAGGTAAATGGATTGTTGCCTTGTTGGAGTATGCGCATTGGGTATGTTGCATGGAGCACATAGCTAGAGAGCCCGAAAACTTCCAGAATTCGCTCAAATCGCCAAAAACACACGAATTTGTCTTGTTACAAGTAGGTAGAGCCTTCATCTCTGTTGTTTATCCAATTTTGGTTTTTATGTTATGGTGGTTGATGAATGGTGAGTGTTTAAAAAAATAAAACCCTACCATTTGAAATTCCTCAAAGAAACTTGCTGCCTAAGGTTTTGATTAACTATTTTGCTACCAAGTCTATCATTCCTCCATCACTCCCTTATCCCATTTGTCCATTGATTTCCTTACTCCCTAAGATCTCCTACCCCCTAAATTCACTAATCCCCTAATCCCCTATCCCAAGTTCCCTTTCCCAAAATCCCAAGTGCACCAAACCCTAGTCTCTTACTTAAAGTCCCAAACTACACTCTAAATCCATTTTCCCTTAATTAACCCTACCCCAACAGTCCCTAATTCCCTATTTCCCTAAATTATTCTTCCATATTCCTTCATTTCACTATTTTCCCTTGGTGGTAGAGGTCAAACACATCACCAAAGACAGTTTAAGATAGTTCAACATATCAGCACATACTTCTCCAAGATAGTTATCTACCAGCATCCATGGCATCTGATCCTTCATATGATTATGAAGAGGAAACCCACAGTTACTCACCTACAGAGGGACATGCACCCAGGAGGCCTCATAGAGGTGGAAAACATATCAGAGAAGAACCAACCACTCTTGCTGAGTTACAGGCCTGCCCTCTTGCCATCTCTTGTTTCCACGTCAGTCGTGTTATGAATTTTGTGAGAAGTTTGCTAGCATTCAGTTTCATCATGATTTGGCTCATCTATTTGTGTTGCATTTACATGGTGATCAAGCCACTTTAGCTGGTGTTAATTTCACATTAACACCAGAATCCATTTCATTAGCAACCAGCATACCTAACATTGGAAAGCCATGGAACAAGAGGCGGAAAATTGACTGGCAGCATATGAACCGTACATCAAGCCCAACTTTTTGAGATAGCTCAAGAGAGTGTTTCCTTTTCGGTACCTCAAAGATGAATATGCTCCTTTAATGAAATTGATCATGAAGTATTTCAGCTGTGAGGGTCGGTTCTCCCGTTTATATGCTTATCATATCAGGCTGCTCATGAATTTTACCCGGGTACGAATGATGGACATTCCTTACTTCATGTGCCAAAATATCGAGAAGATGACCACTCTAGTGCAACACAAAACCCCTCAGTAGTATTTTAACAGTATTTACCATTTTGCTCTCATAAAAATTGTGGTTGTCCATCAGCTTGGCTTACAGGGCATCACTTGGGATGACTTCATCTCTCGTGAGTTTTTCAAAGCTCCTCAGGGACCTTCAGAGACTTTGCATGAGACAGGTGGACCTTCTTATCAGCATGAAGGTCATGAGACACAGGTTGCTACTATGCTAGTATTTATCACTTATCAGAAGGGCACTAGACAGTTGTTCGTAGCAGCAAAGCGAGTGTTATCTCCACTTGGGGTGGAAGGGGCCTCGCTTACAACATCAGCGCTACAAGTTCAGGACAAAGGCAAGAGGCCAACGTAGGATGAGGGACCTTCAGGTGAGTAGGACTTTGTTCTTATTGAGGATGATGATACAGACATAGGCCCGCAAAGCACAAGTCTCAAAGAGATCATCCAGGAGTAGCAGACAGACATCAAGGCCTTGTCCCTCAACTCTGAGAGGACCATGTGGATCATAAAATAATTGCAATAGAGGAATAAGTAGCTTGAAGATCAGCATACAATCATGGAGTTACAAAACATCAGGGAGAACCACCATGTTGCCCAATGAAGGAGGGTGGAGTTTACTTCACTAAAGCAAGAGACCAATGCTGATCAAGAGTCCTAGCTCGAGAGAGTCAATATCCACTTAGAGAGACTATTGGAGAAGGCCAACAAGGAGAAAAAATTTCTGAGACACATGGATTTTCACTACATGGCGAGGAATAAAGTTTGCAAGGCCCGAATCAGGAATTTGAAGGCAAAATTGAAGAAGACTTCAAAGAGGCAAAAGTAGCATGATAAACTTCTAATTTTGGCTGAGGCTTCCTTGGCTAGACATATCTCTTAATATAGAAGGCTCAACCCAAATTTCAAGAAATTTGGGGCATTTTTTTCATTTTGACAAATTTTGGCACAAAAAATAGGAAATTCAACCCTATGCATCGTGCCACATGGCGCTCGCTTTTTCTAGGAGGCTCCAAATTTAAAAAACTAAGCATTTTTGGATTTGGCATGAAAACTGATGTTTTCTTGTTCAGGGCCAAGAAATTTGGGTAGGTTTTGAGCCCTCAAAAAGGTCAAAAACACTCAAAAAATGACCTCACTGCCCCTATTTTGACACACAGGAAGAAGCCTTGGGAGATTTGCTTTTTGATAGGGAAAGTGAAGGCCAAAGTGAAATATTCCATTTGGGTTGGAAATTAGATAGGTAAGTCTTTCCAACAAGCCTACTTGGAGCTGATTTGGACACCGGGAAGGCCCCCAAAAGTGGGTCCAAACAGGCGCGGCACATAGAGGAAAAATTGCCAGTTTGACCAAGTTTGGCTCTGTTTTTCGCCCAGTTTTGGCCAGTTTGAATTTTTCACTTCTTATTGTCAAATTATGATGTAATTTCATGTGCATTGATGGATCATTATTTAAATAGGTTTACGTTTCACTTGGATAGGTAGATTCATCAGTTAAAAGGTTGTTTGAAACTGAATGAATCAGTTCCCTTGTTTCTAGAGGCATGTTGTTTCATTGCCTGATTTCTAGTTCCTAGTTTAGAATAAGTTGAATCAGCCCCTAAACATGTGAGCTCAACCACTAGAGGCAAGGATGAGCTATAATTTTTCTATATTATGTTTTTTTCAGTCATTAGCATGGTTGGACTCTTGTGAAAGCCTTGAGCTTCATTGTACACTCATATCAGTATTTTGGCTAAGGAATCGAGACCAGGATTTGCAGTACTCTTTGGTATCCCTGTGGAATTTGTTTTGATATAGTGCTTTCTTATGTCTTTGTGAATTTATTCATGTGTTATATGTATCATTTCTCTTTGTTTCTTCTCAGTTAAACAAACAAGAGTGTAAGTAGAATACATTGAAAAGTGCAGTGCTCTACTTGAAGTTTGCTTTAGTCTTTTGATGTTTCCCACTATTTGGAGAGGATCCATGGTTTCTGTTGCCCTATTCAACTCCTCATCTATCTAAATCCCTCCATTTCACTTGATTTAGAGTGCCGAATTCATTTGCCTACCTTGCCCCATCGAGATCCCTGCAGGACTGTGCCTCATTCCCTGCACCACAAAATCCGCCTTCTCATCTGAGCCAACAATTCATCAATCCATTCAAAAACCTCTTGCACACATATATGTAGCCTAATATCAATAATAAAATCAGTCATCTCAAGCATTTAGTGAGCATAATTAGTTGAGATTGACCTGGAGAGAGCCCTCTCCTGACCTGGTAGGGCTAGCTACCAGGCTGAGCGTGGTTTGATGTGGACCTAGAATCTTATCTTTTCAGCCTGAGGTAAATCTAGGCTCTAACAATACCAGTACGCGGGCTTCTACCTACAGAAGGCTACAAACTTCTCTCATTCTCCAGCTTTTCCTAGAAGGGAGCTACAACCCCCTTAGCTCTTATACTAGCTGATGTGTTTACTAGTGCGTAGGTGCTGACCTACAAAAGGCTACAACCTTCTCTTTTCTTCCAGGGACCATGTTTCATTAATTTTTAGACTAGATCCATCAATAACATCAATCAAACATCAAATATATCTACATCAACCAATCTCCTTTCCACCAACCAAAACTGAATCAAATAATCAGTTTTTTGAATGTTGTAACCAGAACACAATAACAGTAATCAGAACCCAGAACACTACAACAATAAACAGAAGTAGCCAAAACATATTTTATGAGGTGTATGCTACTTCAATGTGTCTAACCTACATGCATACACACTTTTCTCAAGGTAGACATGTGTATACGTAGTTTTGAAATGCCGAACTAGCGTGTATACACGCCTTTGCTATACTGAACCTGCGTACAGATATGTAAAAGATGATTTAACCTTTACCACTATTCAGACATCAGTTATACCCAGATCATCAGATTTACAGATTACAAAATAAGAATAACCACACAAAGATACTTCTCTTCAAGCCTTAAGATCTTGACATCAATAGAACTTATCCTTCTTCAAGCGCTAAGGTTCCTCCTTGATTCAGATCTAGGTATGCACCATAACCCAATGACCAGTATTCTAGATCTTGCTCTTCCCTAGATATTCAGTACTTGAGTGCTTTTGCCTAATGATATCCTCCTCCTTTTATAGTCTTAGGCCTTACTCAATCCCATGGTCCAAAAGCACTTAGAATCAATACCTTGGACCAAATACTTGGGGTCAACACGTTGGACAAGATACCTTGGACCAATACCATGGATCACAATACCATGGTCCAAATACCATGGACCAAAATCAAATTCTCCAACATGTCCCCGCCTTTCCTTTCATGAAAGTGTGTGTATATGCATACATGCCTTTTGGTCATCTAACCCGCATGTATACGCAGCTTGGTCAAGGGGAACCTGCGTGTATCTCTTTTTCCTTCATTCTATGAGCCTGAACTGTGATTTGTCATCTAAGTGAGTTGCCATCAAGGACAACAACTATGTCATAGCGTCAAACCTATATCATAATGCCAACAATCTCCCCCTTTGGACTTGATGGCAACCCCAAGTCACTCTCCCCTTTGTCATCAAGGGCAAAGGGTTATGCTCCCCCTGAGTACATGTTGAATTCTCTTATATGCTAAAGTGTGCTGTTCATGCTCCCCTTGACTGTAAGCAAGGTCTGTAAAAAGATGTTCTACAAGAAGAACATGACTCTATACATCATAAGTGACCTTCATATCACCAAAGGCTCATACATACATCCATCTCCCAACCAAGTGGGGATATACCAAGATTGAATCATCCACCCAACCAAGTGGGGATACATCAAAAGTTTATACATGATAAAACAAGAACATTACATCATCCATCCCAGGCATAGTGGGGAAACAAAATAGGTCGTTACATGACCTTGACAATAAAGTATATACATAACATAGAGATAAAATATCTAAAACAATACTATGATAGTCATCAACAACTATCATCAGCAACATCTATCAATCACCATCCAAACTAGCAACCATGATCTCCCTATACACCTATTCCACCTGAATAAAAAAAAAAAACTATGAAATTGTACCAAGATCTTCTAAGGTAATGCCAACAATGCATTATTAGAAGTATATGCTCTCCCTAAACCTGTGCCACATGATCACTGTCAGACCCATATCCTGAGTCTGGCCCACTGATATTCTTCAAACCAACATATACGTGATTGTATCCACATCAACTAGCATATGTACACGGATATGCTTCATGAAACTCGCATACAACCACTTTTCTCTGAACCAGATAGGTTTCAACAACAAGATGATGCATTAACTACTCCCAACTTCTATATGAGATATTCAAATGTCTCTCTGGGTAGTGGTTTAGTGAATATATCAGCAACCTAACCTTTGAAGGGAACATACTCCAATTTTACCTTTTGTTCAAGCACTTGTTCACGGAGAAAATGATATTTGATAGGTATGTGCTTGATCTTGGAATGCATGGCTGGGTTCTTTGAAATGCTGATTGCACTTGTATTATCACATAGAATGGAGATGGGTGGAGTACATGTGATCTAAATGTCTTGCAATGTTTGCATCATCCAAAGGAGTTGTGTGCAGAAAGATGTAGTAGCCACATATTTTGCTTCAGCTGTAGATAATGCAATTGAACTTTGTTTCTTGCTGAACCAAGACACTAATCTGGAACCCATATAGAATGCACCACCACTAGTGCTTTTTTTGTCATCCACACTTCCTACCCAATCTGCATCTGTATACACATGAAGAGTAAGATATTTATCCCTAGGATACCATGAACCAAAGTTTTTTGTTCCTTGAAGATATTTGAAAATCCTTTTGACTGCCTGAAGGTGTGCTTCCTTTGGATTTGCTTGGAATCTTCCAACTATTCTCACTGCATGCATGATGTCTAGTCGGGTACCTGTTAGATAGAGTAGACTACCAATCATAGATCTGTAGGTTGGTTGATGTACTGTTGTTGATTCATCATTTACGCTGAGGCTGCATCCTGTTACCATAGGGGTACATATTGGTTTAGAATCCTCCATGCCATATTTCTTCAAGATCTGCTTGAGGTACTTGATTTTTGATAGAAAAATACCATATTTAATTTGTTGAACTTGTAAACCAAGAGAATATGTGAACTCACCAAGTAGAGACATTTCAAATTCTTTCTGCATTACCAAAACAAAGTTTTGACTCATGGCTTCTTCCTTGCTACCAAAAATGATATCATCAACATACACAACAAGTATTAGCAATTTATCATTGTCAATTTTTATATATAGATTGCTATCAATTGATCCTTTTGAAAAACCTTGTTGATAAAGGTATTTGTCAAGACAATAATACTAGGCCCTTGGAGCTTGTTTTAGACCATAGAAAGCCTTTCTGAGTCTGCATACAAGTTTTGGATCATTTCCAAGGATGAATCCATCTGGTTGCTCAATATATACTTCTTCTTCTAGGTCTCCATTAAGAAAGGTTGATTTCACATCCATTTGATATACCTTGAACTTCTGAAATCTAGAAAGAGCAAGGAAAATTCTTATGGCTTCAAGTCTAACAACAGCTACAAAATTTTCTTCAAAGTCTATACCTTCTTGTTGAGCATACCCTTTACAAACAAGTCTGGCTTTGTTTCTAATAACTTCTCCATTTTCATTCAACTTGTTTTTGAATATCCATTTGGTTCCTATGACATTCTTATCATTAGGTCTAGGAACCAATTCCCAAGTATTATTCTTTTCAATCTACTCAGGTTCTTCATACATGGCCTTGACCCAACATTCATCTTTGCATGCTTCATTTACATTTTTTAGTTCGACAGAGGAAAGCAATGCTAGATAGCTTGAAGTTTCTGTAATAGTTCTTCTTATCTACACACCTACCTCTTTCTGGCCCAAAATTTGAATCTCTAGATGATTCTTTTGAACATACCTGGATGGAGTCTTTTCTTCTACCCTTATCTGTTCTTCTAGTGCCTCATTGGTTTCTTCTTCAGAATTAATCTAATTTGATGTGGAAGGATAGTCCTCATCTTCTTCATACTCTTTGGTTTTTACCTGCTTTGGATTTTTACCTGCTTCATCAACCACAACATCAATACTTTCAACAATTTTCCCAAGTCTTTTATTATAACACTTATATCCTTTACTTCAGGAAGAGTAACCAAGGAGAATTCCTTCATCTCCTCTAGGTTCAAACTTGCCAAGTTTTTCATCAGTCCTTTTGATGTAACATTTTCTTCCAAAAACTTTGAAGTATTTTACAGTAGGAGTCTTACCATACCAAATTTCATGTGGAGTTTGAGTGATGTTTACCCAGACGTTTGTTTTGTTGAGAATAGTGATGACAGCAAATGCAGCTTCACCCTAGAAGGTTGCAGGAGTTCCAGACTCATCTAGCATAGCTAGAGCCATTTGTTGAATAGTTATGTTCATCCTTTCTACCACTCCATTTTGCTAAGGAGTTATTGCGGTAGAGAATTCCCTTCTTATTCCACGTTCTTCATAGAAGTCGAAGAATTCATTCGAGGTAAATTCCCCTCCTTGATCAGACCTAAGGAATTTGATTTTGCGATCTGATTCATTTCCAACCAAGGCTTCGAAGGCTTTGAACTTTTAGAAAGATTCATCTTTATGCTTTAGGAGTCCTATCTAACACATTCTGGAAAAGTCGTCAATGAACAATATAAAATATTCTTCTCCACGAGGTGACTTTTTCCTAGATGGACCACATAAATCAATGTGAACAAGTTCAAGAGGCTTACTAGCTGATCTTTCCTTCTCAGGGAAATGTGCTCTGGTTTGCTTACAAAATTGACATGATTTGCATAGTGTATTCTTTGGAATGTTGATATCAGGAAGATCTGCATGCTTTTCTTATTTGAGAAAAACTTAGATGCCCAAATTTTTTGTGCCATAACCAGTGTTCATCGTTTTTGCTTAGGTAGCACTATTGTTGTCCCCCCTTGAGTATGTACAAGTTGTTTAGAGTTCTTACACCTTTGATCATTGTTTCTCCTGTATCAAGCTCACAAACAACACATCCATTTGATCGAAATACTACCTCATTTCCTTGATCACACATTTGACTAACACTTAATAAATTATGCTTTAGACCATCTACATACATAACATTCCCAACTTTCACTTTTTCTTTTAAGAGAACAGAGCCTTTACCTTTTATGACTGCAAGAGTGTCATTACCAAATGAGACCTTCTTTTCCTTTTCTAAGGCATTATATGACTGAAGTTTTTCTTTATCACATGTCATGTGTTTTGAGCATCCACTATCAATGTACCACTGATTTTCTTGTCCTTCTGCATACAAGGCTATACCACATCTTTCTGTTTGCAATTTTTTTTTTCTCCATGTTTTGGGACCCAATGAAGCTTGCTCCTTCTAAGATGTTTGCTCAAATTTACTCCTACATTCAAAATATTCATGACCGAAGTTGTTACAGATAGTGCATTTTATTTCATTTTCAAGAGTAGAAAAGTTATTGTAGGTCCTTTTCATGATCCTAGTCACATTCCTTTGATTTCGTGCTTCTCTAGTCATGATGGTCTTGTAAGCAACACATTGAGCAGCTTTGTGTCCAAATTTATGACATGAAAAACATTGGCCATTAAAGAAATTCCCGTGATTATCAAATCTACTGACCTGATGATTGTAGATTCCATTGACATTCATTCTTGAAGCAAATTGAGACTGATTTACCTGTGGTTGGTTATAGCTTCTCTTCATCCTTGAAGTAGATTGAACTTGATTTACCCAATGATATTCTTTAAGCCTTTGTTGATGATTGTCAACCTGTTCACTTCTCCTTGCTACATCAATATAGCTTTTGGAGGTTGATGGCTTCTATGCTTGAGGTGCTTCTTCAGTATATCCAAGACCTGCCTTTATCAGAGGAGAAAGCAGCACTTTGATAATTTCATCTAAAGTTTTTGATCCTTTCAAAAATATAAGATTGAGAGATTTTTTTTTCTCAATATCTTTTCTTAGACCCACAATTTTACATTCTAACTTTTCATTTTGTTTTTCCCTTTCAGCGAGTTGGAATGTCAGAGTATCTATAATCATACTCTTTTCTTCTAAACAAATTTTAAGTTTAGAAATTTCATCATAGGGACCATCTTCATCTAAAGCATCCAAGAAATTATCATCTTCAAAAGCCATCAAAAGTCTATAATCATTACCATATTCATCTTCATCACTATTTGATAAACCAGTGCTATCTTCATGCGTATAGTATCTCTTCTTACTTACATTTTTTTTTCTATTCCATTTTTTTGGTTCCTTACCTTTATCAAGCTTATCTTTATGAGGACTGTTTGCTACATAATAACCGACTCTTCCACAAGAAAAGAATTTGAAAGGTAATTTACCTCTGAATCTTCTAGAACCTCGTTGAAGGTTTTTGACAAAGTTTTCTTATTCCTCTCCTTTTGAAATGTGTCCTGATTCATTGATCTCTTCTCTTCCTGAAGCCTTGAATGCGGCTTCTCTCATATCTGATGGACCTCATTTTGTCATTTCAATAGCAGTTAGGGTTCTGTGCAGCTGTGTCATAGTCATACTCTGAAGATCCCGCTTTTCTTCAATGGCAGAAACTTTTGATTCAAACTTAGAAGACAAGGATCTTAAAACCTTTTCAACCAAAGTAACTTCTTTTATTTCTTCACCCAAATTTTTCATGTGATTAACAATCTCATCTATATGTAGGAAGTAATGAGCTATACTTTCATCACTGTGCATTTTGAGAGTTTCATATTGAATTCTGAGAGATTGCAATTTTGTACATTTTACCTGATTGTCTCCTTCGTAGCTTAGAACGATCTTGTCCCATATTTGTGTGGTGGTTTTGAGCTGCATAACCTTAACAAATTCTAATTATGACAAACTCCCCAATAGAGTATCGACAGCCTTGGCGTTTGTTTCGTACTGCTTTTTACCTCTCGTATCTATAGGAATTACTGATGGAAATGTATATCCTCCTTCCACGATTTCCCAAACATATGTTCCGAGAGATTGAAGATAGGTTTTGGTTCTTACCTTCAAATAAACAAAGTTGCTCCCATTAAAGATTGGTGGTCTAATGGATCCCTATCTTTCGTAGTTGCCCATGATGATAGATCATCCTTCAAGTGATCAAGCTTCTTCTAAAGGACCTGCTCTGATACCAATTGTTGGAAATAATACTGAGAGGGGGAGTGAATCAGTATTAGCAATTTAATAGTATTTCATTTCCATAAACAGATTTATATATGCTACTTGTATTAATGAAACTTGCGTGTATACGTAATTTTGTTTAGAGCAACCAACGTATACCTTGCAAACTTATAATTTAGTTAGTTGATCTTTGATCTGTGTATCAAAACCATATAACTAGTATTCACATGCAGTAAACAGAATAGGAAATCACACACATGAACACAAGATATAAGGTGGAAACCCAATGTGGGTGAAAACCACATGCTGTAATTGTCTCTGTCTTTCTTTAATAAGAAACTTCTTTTTACAAATTTTGTACTCGTGCAGCCTTATACCAATACGCAGGCTTCTACCTGCAGAAGACTACAACCTTCTCTTGTTCTCCAGCTTTTCCTGGAAGGGAGCTACAACCCCCTTAGCTCTTGTATTAGCTAATTTGTTTACAAGTACGTAGGTGCTGACCTACAGAAGGCTACAACCTTCTCTTTTCTTCCAAGGACCACGTTTCATTAATTTTCAGACTGGATTCATCAATAAGATCAATCAAATATCAAATATATTTTCATCAACCAATCTCCTTTCCACCAACCAAAATTGAATCAAACAATCACTTTTGTGAATGCTTTAACCATAACACAATAACAGTAACCAGAACCCAAAACATTGCAACAGTAAATAGAAGTAGCTAAAACATATTTTATGAGGTGTACGCTACTTCAATGTGTTGAACCTGCGTGCATACAGATTTTTCTCAAGGCAGACCTGTGTATACATAGTTTTGAAATGTTGAACTAGCGTGTATATGCTCCTTTGCTATACTGAACCTATGTACAGATCTGTAAAAGATGATCTAACCTTTACCACTATTCAGACATCAGTTATACCTAGATCATCAGATTTACAGATTACGACATGCACCAATTATTTAGATAAAATATCAAAAACCACACAAAGATACTTCTCTTCAAGCCTTAAGATCTTGACCCATCAATAAAACTTATCCTTCTTCAAGCGCTCAGGTTCCTCCTTGATTAAGATCTAGCTATGCACCATAACCCAATGACCAATATTCTAGATCTTGCTCTTCCTTAGATATTCAATACTTGAGTGCCTTTGCTTAATGATCTCCTCCTCCTTTTATAGTCTTAGGCCTTAATCAATACCATGGTCCAAAACCACTTAGAATCAATACCTTGGACCAAATACCTGGGGTCAACACATTGGACAAGATACCTTGGACCAATACCATGGTCCAAATACCATGGACCAAAACCAAATTCTCCAACATGCACACACCTTTCCTTGCATGAAAGTGCGTGTATACACATACGCACCTTTTGGTCGTCTAACCCATGTGTATACGCGGCTTGGTCAAGGGGAACCTGCATGTATCTCTTTTTCCTTCATTTTGTGAGCCTGAATTGTGATCTGTCATTTGAGTGAGTTGCCATCAAGGACAACACCTGTGTCATAGTGTCAAACCTGTGTCATAATGCCAACAAGAGCCTATAGAGGAAGGTGCCTCTATGTCTAAAGCCCATGTTGTTACACCAAAATTCAAGCATGGGGAAGAAGAACCAATAATGAAATGGTCTATAAAAAGAACACGAGGATGCCCCTCTACTAAGTAAGACTAAAATTGACCCTCTTTCCCTAGTTGAGAAACAACTTCAATTTAAGAAGGAAATTAGATTAGATATGTTAGCAGAAGTAGAAGAAATGACATCACCCACTAAAACAACCTCAAATTTGTGTGTGGGATGTAAAAAAGTTCTTAAGGAAGTTGGGCTTCAATAATTAATTAGTGTCTCAGTAGGAGAACAAGATGAAGAATTTTGACATAATACTCCACAAGAACTTGCTAACGACACTTCTATCACACAAGAACCGCCAATCAGAGCAGAGAAGGAAGAAGAAAAATAGTCTTCCACTCCATAAGAACCTATTTATGAAGTTGTTGTTACACAAGAACCAACAAATGAAACAAAACAGGTTAAAATTAATTTGAGTGTTTCTCCACAAGAACCTATTGATGATGTTGTTGTTACACAAGAGCCAGCAGATGAGATAGCACAACAGGAGGAGAAAGGGGCTAATGAAGAAATTATTAAGCCTAAGGCTATAACAGTATCAAGAACAACCCAACTTAAGCCTGAAGAACTATTGAGAATAACATATTTGTTTGAGGAAGTAGAAAAATGGAAGAAGTTAGCACTCTTCCCCAAAGATAAAGTGATTTTTTCTAAAACAACACGAGGATATGATCAACATTATTAAGAAGGAATGGACTGAAAGATTGAGAATTCAAGATTTTGTAAGAGTTCCAAGAGAGAATAAGCAGGAAATGGTGCAAGTAAAGTAATTGCAAGAGGAGGTGAAACTACTACAACAAGAATGGGAATTTATGTATGAGCTTATAGATGGTTTACTAAGTTGCATACACCCTTCCCCATCTTATCCTTTCTACTTGTAGAGAAAAACTTTCTCTTTCAATTGACAACCCTCAAGGAAAATCGACCTTATAATACAAGAAAAATTCAATATTTCTTGGAAACTTTTCAGAATGCTAATTTTTAAGAGTAACATTTTTTGTGTGAACTATATTTACATGATCTTTCATGTTTTGAAGATAAGTATTTTAATATGACAACTTATGTGGAGCGTGTTAAACTGAGATATTTTGTGTCTTTTGCTGAGAACTAAGTAAGCTAGAAAGTTGCATATGACACTGTAACAAGCAATGACCAATGAGTAAAGTTGTGCATCATAAATGGGTTTAGCTCTATTGATGTTGTTGTTGGGGCATACAAATAGATATGGTGATTTCTAGCCACTAATCATTAGTAATAGAGCACTGGAGCTTGGTTTTGTGGAGATGCCCAAACAATATTTAAGGGATAAAAGTGAGTGCAATAGAGGAGTGTAATTTAAGATGGAATGTTTATTGATAGGAGTTGAGGGAAAAGGACCCCTATTGTTATCAAAAATTTATGCAAGCACTGTCTAGGGTTCCTCATTATGTGGAGTGCATTAAGAGAAGTGGCCTAAGTTGGATTTGGGTAATATTTAAGTTTTCTCTTGCTTGGATTTTGACCTATCAATATCAACACCCATATCATTTTACATAATTTTTTTTATGAAATGGAGTTTCTCCTTTCCTGAGACTATAGGGGTAGAGGCGAGGATACTGCAGAGTCCTATGATTTTTCATAACTACACTCTCAACATGTTAGGAACCAATCACGAGGGTCTTTACAAGGACATGCAAATTCTTAAGCTGGGGGGAATTGTTGGGCCATGGAATTGTTACCTTTTTACATTCACTTTCCTAATCCTTTGTCTCCCTTTTTTCATCAACAAGACCATATTTTACCACTGTAACAACCATTATTCACCTAAGTACATTGTTTTCTATATGTCACCTTCTTAGTCTAATTTTGTTTGTAGTTTTTCATAAGACTACTATCTTAGAATATTTTTATTATAAATTGAAAAATGGGTTGTTTCAGGTTTAAGTGGTCTATTTAAGTTGTTGTTATAAGATTACACTTCAAGTTTCCTCATCAAAATTGGGACACAACTCTGAGAAATGTTGTTCATACATGAATAATTTTCCTTGGGAATGTTGTCCTTCCTTTATGAGTCACATGGACTAAATCAAGGAGTGCATCAAGTAAAATCCAATTCAACCATAGGGAGATATTCATGGATCATATATATCACTTAGTTAGTATTTTATACAAAGTTATTGTAATTGAAGGAAATTTTTACAACTTTACCCATATCATGGAAACTATTGTATAAATTATCAAAATGTATTCTTGTTTTAAGATCATATGAGAATCGAAATATTCTCATGATAATATTCATGTTTCATTAAAAATTATAAATAAGAGAGATTTATGCCCATGGGCATAGCGACGTAGCGGGAATTAGGTATATAGGATTAGAAGAAAGGGGGGAGCACCAAACATTGTAATCCTGATGTTTTTTTAATACAAATATCAACCTTGTGGCTTCATATCTTTCTCTAAGTAGTCTGTGTGCCATTTAGTGCACCAAATCCTACAGAGGAGGAAGAGCCCTTCTTCTTAGTAGGGATCATTGATTAATTATAATATTGCAATTATTTGTATTAATTCCTATCATCCATGTTTTATATGTGATTGTTGTTATTGTCAATGTTATTTACAATTGCAGAGAGCCTCTGAATGGTGTGACAACATAGGTCCTGAACCAATCCCTTTTATTGGTGTAGCGATGCATTATTTACTTATTTTTTACAAATTGGATTATGATTGCATTTTTATTGAACGTGTGTTCAAAATTTGATTGATTGATTGAGATTTTTCCAGGAGTGTTGTTCGTGAATGAGTGGTTGTGTAATAGAGTGGCTTTTTCTACAATTATGTGATTCTTTTTTGAAAATTGAGATTGTGTTGAAGTGTGTAATAGCTTGAATGTTTGTTGAGAGTGAGTTTGCAATTACCTTTGTTTGAGATTCATTATGATAGATATCATTTTCCCTTTCATAAAAATTGCACGATAGTCTCGTAAAAATAAATCCTACCCAGATTGACAATTAATGTAAGAGTGAACTTGTTTCTTTAATTTAAAGGAACAATTGTTTCGCTCGACACTTAATATGAAGGGGGTAAGAAATTTAAAGAGGTATGATTGCAAGCTCTTAGACGAAAATTTGAAATATTGAAGATGGAAGATGGTTTTGGACATTGCTTCATATTTCCATCGTATAGAAAACATAGTTAACTCCATTACAAGACATGGGGAAGATGTCTCTGGCAGTTATGTTGTTCAAATTTTTTTAAGATCACTCCCATCAAGATTCAATCCTAAATTTTCATCTATTGAGGAACTAATAAAAGTATAAAAAATGACAAGAGATCAACTCCATGGAACTCTTTTTGCATATGAGTTAAGAATCAAGGAAGACAATCTAGGAGTCAATAAAGTAGCTTTCAAGGAAGCAAAAGAAGATAAAAAGAATAAGTATCAAGAAGACTCAAATTATGATAACGAAGAAGCCCAATTTATTTGAAAGCTCAAGAGAGGAACCAACAAATTTAAAGGTAAGATTGCTTTTAAATGGTTTGAATGTGGAAAAATTGGTCATTATGTATCTAAATGTCCTTATGCTAAGATGAATGAAAGTGAGGATGAATCAATATTCAAAACTAAGTATAAAAATAAAAAGAAAACGGGAAAGAGGAAGAACTTTTACTCAAAGGAAAAAGGTGATTATGAAAGAAATGAAAGCACAACCAATGAAGAAAGGTATGAAATATTATTCATATTTGAGGTTGAAGAACCCAAAGAAGAAGTGGACCTTGAAGGGGAACTTAGCATTTAAGGAAATCAAAATTCTTAGGAAAAGGGAAATTGAATTGATGCAACATCTTCAAGACAAGAATTCAAATGAAGACATTATTTTGGCTCTTAAAGATGAGTTAGAAGAATATAAAAGAATAAAAGAATGTTTATATGAACAACTAAGTAAGAAGGAGAAAAAATGTGAAAGGTTGGAAGAATAGGTTATCCTCTTAAGATAAAATTTGGAACAACTTATTTCAAAGTTTAGCAAAGAAACTGAATCTCTAGATCATATTCTTAGCATGCAGAGGTCTCCACTTATCAGGACAGGTCTTCACTATCAAGAAGGTGAAGCATACAACAACAATGATCCCTCATGCTCATCAAATGAAATACATCCAAAGAAGTTTGATTAGACTTTTGTAGCATCAAGAAACAACTCAATACAAAGAAAGTAGTACATCAAGACAATCAAGTTCACTTCAATGAATCTCAAATAAATTCCAAAAAAGAGCAACATGTAAGGAATCAAAATGAAGAGAAAGGATCCACAATTAGAAATAATACAGGAAAGGAAATGAACATGGTTCATCACCAAGAAACCCCAAGAAATAATGGAACATGCGTCAAAAATCAACAAATCAATATGGTTCATGCAACGGTTGAACAACAAGGAAACATGAATCCTCCAAGAAGCATCCTCAAAATATTGAGATCTCCTTCTTTCCCCGGATATCAAATTTTTTTTATTATTGTTTCTTATGTACATAGTTTGGAAAAAAATCACAAGATTTTTGGAGAAATGATGGTCTAGTATAGAAGATATGATCATATACCTAGATTGGGACATGTGGACCAAATAAAGAGAATACCTTATCCATATCAACAAGTATTGAATCCCATGGTGAATGTCATATATGTCACAATGAAGGCCACTTTGCTGAAGATTTCATTTTTAACTGTGGATGGTACAATAGATAAATATTTCCTACCAGTGCTAGTAGATGGAGAAGAGGTCAAGGAGGAGCTTGGTCAGGTTTGATTCCTTAGATATAATTTCTTGAAGAAATATTCTTCAAGATGTTTACTTGTGAAATCAAAACCTAAAGAAGAAATCACTATATGAAGGAAGTATTTGGACTAAGTTTTTATGGTGATATCTCAAATGTAAAAAAATATAGGCACATATTAGATACCTATAGATAAATAAGGAAGCATTATCTTAGGGTGGGAATTAGAATATTCATAAGAAAGAAGCAGAAGCATAATCTTAGGGGGGAGACTATATGTTAGAAAGAAAGGAGCATGGTTCATGAGAGAAGCACAAAATCATCTAGGAACAGGTAGTCTTATAGGATCATCAACGTGATGGGATTTCTATAGATATTCATGACCATTTTCCATTGATGTAAAAGGGGGAGAGATTGCATACATTGATGTAAATGGAAGATATTGTAGACATTGATGTAACATGGAGATATTTCAAGAATTGCATTTATATTTGTAGCAGGGAGAGATTGCAACACTTCACTTGGATCTCTTAATTTAATTTGACATCCAAATACCATCAATGTCTATGGTGTTTCCATGAATGACAAAGGGGGAGATTGTTTCACATAGTGTTGTCAATGATGACCGCAATATGGCATTGGTGTCAAAATGGAAAATCATACAGTTGCAACAAGACCATCCTTGATGACCAAAGAAGTAACATGACTCTTCGTGAAGTAGTATGATAACTTGACCTTAAGTAAGGTCTCATTACATGAGGATATGGGTGCTTGAAGTTATTTAATATTTTGATAAAGTTAATATGCTCAAAATATCTTAAAAATAAATTGGTTGTGTAGGGCTCATTGATACCTTTCCAACAATATATCATACTTAGAAAAATTTCTACCATATGAGAAGTTATGGCTAGTGTAAAATTAGTCTTAGTTGACAAAAAATTGAAAGGCCAAACTATAGGTTAAAACCCAAAAATTTAATCAGTTAGATAGTGTGCATGTTTGGAGCAGATCCACCATTAGACAAGTAGATCAACAACCATGAGTGCACAGAGTTATGCACTGGTTAATGAAGTTAAAGACTATGCAAGTGTTGGATCAATCAACATGTCCTCAACAGGTTAATAACCAAATGAAGGAAAATGTGCTCGATGTTTAACCAGTCCAATGAAACCAACAAGATGATTACACATGGAAAGGATGTATTGGGAGATGATTTTGAGTTCACTGATGTTAGCATAGTGACATGAAAATCCACCAGGGGTTGCCACATGGCAGGTGAAAATTGCAGTTTTATTTTTCCACTGGGCATGATTTTGGATGACATGTGGCCCACTTAGGGCATGCCATGTGGTTGGTGTGACATCATGATGATGTTAGAAAATGGAAGATTTTGGCCCTAAGGATTAGGTCATGTCATTTCAGTCGTGAGTAAGAAAAGAGCTAAGCTGATGTGGAGCTACCCTATTAGTTGAACAACAAAATCATATGGTTGACCCAATCCTTGAAATGTAGAGTTAAACCCCAAACCACACATATAAATACATGTGAAATGGGATATAAAAGAGATCAACAGAAAATAACTATATGGCGAATTGGTTATAGTAACATGTCTTTGGTTTTGATTTTGAGTCTATGACATATGAACTTTGTTTGGTTTATAGTGATGTTTGGCTATAGTAACTAGTCTACAGAGGGTAACTTTTTCTTCTTTTGTTTTTTTTTTATAGTGATGTTTGGCTACAATGACTGGTCCATGAAGGGAAATTTTGTTTACAATAAATTTTGGCTATAATGACTAATTCAGAAAGGGAAAATTTTGCTTTTTTACAATGATGTTTGACTACAATAACTTGTCCATGGAGGGAAAATTTTTGTTGTTTATAGTGATGTTTGGTTACAGTGACTAGTCCACAAAGAATAAGCTTCATTTTTGTTCACCGTGACTAGTTCATGAAGGACGAGTATGGTTTTCATTATGGTTCATAGTGACCAATTTGTGGAGGACATGTATAGGTTACATTATGGTTCATAATGACTAGTTCGTGCAGGATGAGATTTTCTATTGCCTTTTCTGTGGAGGACGTAGAAGTATACTTGCATTAATGTGGTCTTTTTACTTAGAGGATTATTGGTGTTGTGGAAAACATTGTAATGCTCGGTTTTAACCTTGCTAAGGATGGTTGTTATGTGGGTAAGGTTGTCGTGACCAAAGATGGCACATTTTTTACAAATGGAAATAATCTAAAAACAAGAGGTGAGTGATCACATGGCTCTTCAAGCCATGAAAGATAGCCTGATTGGTTAGATGGCTGGACTAGATGATGGAGGTTCTAATATTGATTATTGTTGGTTGATCAAGAGATCAAATTTTTGCTCCAAAAATGAAAGTGCCCAATATCTTTCAAAAATAGCATCAAGTTGTAGTGTTTTTCATTCAGATTCCAATGATACTTGAATCACCTCAATCTGATGTCTTATGAAAAAGTTATGATGTTCTGATCATTTGGATCAACAACTAAAACAATTGCAGGTGCCGACTGGGCTACTGATTGGGTAGTCCATACCACTGATGTCAGCATGCCTACTAGGCGTACAAGATCAATCAAGGCTTTCCAAGTGGTGGTCTCATATAGGGAATGTTATCGAATTTGATTGGTTGCAGTTTATTTGGTGTCGCAATGGGAGGCTTCCCGGCCCAACTAGAGGTTGCCACGTGGCACCTCCACATCATCTAAATTTTTTGTTATGGGCTCAGCAGCATCGATAGGGTTCGAATGGGTGACCTATCACTTACAAAATCTGGGCCTTACCAACTCTCCTGCGTGGTGGGTCTTAAGACATAAGGGCGCCACTTCTATTAAATTTTATGCCATGGTGCATTTGGGAGAAAGGGTTGGGAAATGAGTCCCGACCCCTAGTTGTGCTAAACACCATAACGCCCTAGTGCAGAGGTCGATGGAGCAATGGAGTGATGGGAACCATCCCTTCATCATAGAATAGGCCACAAGACCGAGTGTCGAGAACTTCTGGAGCTTGGCGGAGGGGGTAAGCTACAATCCCTAACCCAGGTCCTATGGTGTTGCATATAACCTCTGGAGTGATGGGAACCATCCCTTCATCATAGAATAGGCCACAAGACCGAGTGTCGAGAACTTCTGGAGCTTGGCGGAGGGGGTAAGCTACAATCCCTAACCCAGGTCCTATGGTGTTGCATATAACCTCTGGCGTAAAGGTAAATGTATCTGGTGGCGAGGGCGGGTGGTTAGCCTCAATCCCCGATCACATTGTTTATGTGTAAACAATGTAAAAAAAACTCGACGGCTAGCACGACAGGGGCATGTGGTTAACCCCGACCCTCGGCGACCTCAACCCCACAAAAAAGGCACCAAGACCAGCAGGGGCAAATCATTGGCCCAACCCCTGGCCATATAGCATGCCACGTGGCCCTAGTTTAGTGCATAAGGGTTTTTGGGAATTTAATCTAAGAGACAATTTGCACCAAATGCAAGCAAATTTTTTGCATCCTAAGTGGATAAAAGGGCGAAAATGTCACCCTCTTTGTAGGTTTAGCCAATTTGGAGGACAAATAGAAGAAGAAACTTGGGAGAGCCATAAATCAATGTGTTTTTGGCCTTTTTGAGCCTAAGAAGAGCCCAAATAGGGGTTTTTGGACATTTTGAATCCAACAGAAGCCTCTGTTTACTGATTGGAGTACTTCTAGAAATAATTTTTGCAAGTTTGAATCTATGGCTGCCAGGAAAAATTAGTGGTTTGAAGCATTTTTTGAAGGCTTTTGAGCATGTAGAGGACCTTGTAGGGGTTTTCCAGCCTTCATAAGTTATCTGCATGAACTGTGGCTTCTATGGTACAGTTCATGTTTTCCTTTTCTGATTATATATTTTTGAGGAAAGCTATCTTTTAGAACTTCAATGTGGAGTTTTTGTACATTTATGCTCATTTTCAGATCGAGTATAGGGTCTTGATGTGAGAGCCCTTTTCTTTTTTATTGTTTCATGACTAACTGTATTGTGGTCATGATTTTTAGAGTGAGAGTTCTTTGTAGGAGAATGTTTCCTTGAAGGTGAAACTAGCCACTCATTTGCCAAAACATTTCATGTACTCTTTTATCACTGAAATCTATGGAGCGGTCTAGCTATCTTAGGCAGCTTGAAGATGTAGCCCAAGGGGGTGAACTCCGTCACCAAATTCTGTTTTGTCTCTCTTCATTTTTACCTTTATGAATTAAATGATGATGTGTTTCTTGTTTAAATTTCACATGAAAGCTAACTCATTATTCTTAAAGAGACCATAAAACTTGTTTTCTTCATAAGACCCATTTTTACTTGCAAAGTGTCAAAGGAAGGTCAATTTTTAGGAAGGGGAAGTTCTCCTCCAATTTCATATTAATTGGTATCAGAGCTAGCTCTGACCAAGTTGCAGGTATGGTCAATAAATTTGAAAGTCTTCAAGAGCTAGAGGAGCTAAAGTTGTATCTTTGAATGGAGAATGTTGAATTGAGGAGATTGCTTGAAGTTGTTGAAGAGGCATATGCGTCTTCAGTTGAAACATGTGCTTGAGGAACAAGTTGGTGAAAGTTCCACTCTAGAAGCAACAAATAATTCCTCCAAAGTGAAACAAATTTGTGGTCATGATCCAAACACAAGTTATGGACCCTATGTGGAGAATTATGCTTGCGATTTTTGTTAGCATCTCAAAGATTCTCATTATATGCCTATTGGTAAAAGTGGGTGGCAAATAGGATAATGGCATAGTTCCTAAGGCAACATTCAAAGCAAATAAGATGCAGAAAGAGAACCCATAAGAATAGGAGATGAAAATATTGGGTAGATTGTTTGTATAGTTTGTTTCTTTTTAAATTGTAAATACTTGTTGTTGTCATTACCTATTTTGGGGTACTTTGTAAAGTGAAACAAGAATAGTCACTATTTGTAGCAAGTATGTTTTTCATTCAGATGTCATTTTATGTTGGCTTCTTTATAAGTCCAATTGTTTAAGGACTTTTTGGGATGAGCAATGTTTTTCGTCCAATATGTCTACAATTATTGTGTTTTTGTGGACAAAGCCAAATGTGTCAATGAATTACTATAGCCAGAGTACTTTTGTGTACAAGCACAATTTGAGGACAATAAAGCAAAGTTGAATCAGTGCTTGGCAAGCATTGAATTGCTTCTAATTT
>APFE030839477.1:21900-60490 GCA_000404065.3 Pinus taeda
TTTGGACCTCCCTTTAGCTGAAAATTGTACAAAACTGGAATGACTTTTCAAAATTTGGAAAGCAGTTAGATGAAGTCTGAGTAGCCTTCTTTGCTTGGTGACTGTTTAGCAAATATGGAGCATTGCAGCATGCAAAGTATGACATATTTGGCCTGTAAAATGTCAATCATGAAATATGAGTAACCTGGTGTAGCAGGAGGCTATGAAATACTAATTGACATTGTGTGAAAGGAAAAGGCTAGTCTATTTGTAGAAGTAGTCCATGCTACTTTACTAACACATTTAATCATATTAATGACCTATTTGTGTGCATCATTTATCTACTCACTCTTGCTTGAAACTAAGGAATCCAATTTTTAACAGGCCTATGAATAAAAATGCTAATTCTAACTCTATTTTTCTATTTGATAGTTGTAGTGAGGAAAGGAGGAGGTTGGAGTGGTCTTATAGTCTTCCTTAATAATCAAATCAAAATTCGTGGACATTATTCAACTTTGCTATGCTAATATCAATGTAGGGAGCAAAAATGGTTGAAGAAAACACTGCTACATGATGCTACATGAGGTGCTATAGGAGGGCCTATACTATTATAGGAGGTCACGTTTTGTTACAAGGGGGTCTGAAAGAGTTATAAGGATGGAAGTGGTGTCCAAGAGGTTGATACAAGTGGATGAACATATAATTTAATCAATGGAGGGTGTGGGAGCCCCTTAGCCAAGCCTAGTACCCCTCGTAGGTCTATCTTGCACCAAAGTTGATGCCCACAGTGTCCTTCATTTTCCTTAACAGAGTGACTTTAGAGAAATAGGTTGGAGGTACCGTGAGGTTCCTAGAAGGAGGATGGAAAGGTCCACGTAAGTTTGGAAAGGTATTCCTACCCCTGCATATCAGAATAGTCCCTGCAGATAGCCAAATACATGTATTAAATGACCAATAATGCAGTGAGACAAATTATCATGGAAAAGATGATTTGAATTTAATTAAAATCTATTGTATCCCACAAAACTACTCTCGTCAATTAAGATAATGACAGTAACTCATAAGTTGCAGGGAATAAGAATGAAAAACAATAAAAAACTAACATCTATCCATTTCCAAGAAATCATAAACACATATTTTTGGATTGTGATTGTAGATCTTTCCAACCACTCTTCCCACAAGAGAGGTGATATGAAAGCCTACAATTACAAGTTTTTATGATATAACATCTACTAAAATAAGAGAAGGATTGTAATGCTTTGAAACAAGAACAAGAAGGAAATATAAGGTATGGACTCAAGCCTCTTGGTTGGGCCTAAAACCAAGGGTTTTAGCCCTCCAAAACTAACTAAGATGCTTATCAATGGTAAAATTCCGATTAAGAGAAAATAATAGTCTCATACATAATATGAAAGTTAAGAATAATAATGTCAAGTACTAGGCTGTAAGTAGCTACTCTTAGCTGCAACAAAAATTTGAATGCTAATGAGCCTTTTAGTTGGCTTACTTAAAAAAAATGATTGAGGGGAAGCTTCCTTAAAAGGAGGAACACTCCCCTCAAATATCTCGATACTTGTGGATTTGGTTCCCTTTGTCCTTGTCATGCATTTGGAGTTCCTCAACTGCTAGTGAATTTGAGTTGTTGGAGAGGATTTTGTGATCTCAAGTTGAGTTAGGAAGTAAATGATGTGGGCAAGCTCCCTATATTCCCTCTAGGTATCTCAATCAAGACATTGCATGGTAAATGTCTCCAAAAATGCTTCTTTGACCTGCATATTAATCACATTAGCCAATACAATATGACAAACACCTTTTAGTCTAACTAATAAGAATATTATGGAAAAATGTAAATTAATGTGAGAAAATGAGAGTTTTAAGGGCTATAGGATAACAGAATGAAGTCTAAAAGATACCTATTGATGGGACCCATCACATATATATTTATTCCTCCAAGTCCATAAGGACGAAGGTTGATTTTACATCTAACTAGTCAAGATGAAAAGTTTCTACTACCACTAGACTTAAAATAGTTCTAATTGAAGTCATTTTAAGAAGAGGAGAAAAAATTTCATCAAAGTCCATACCTTTGTTTTCTGCAAACCCCTTCATCACAAGTTTAGCCTTATAATTTTGTTTAGCTCCATCTTCTTCTTTCAACCTGTAAAACAATTTATTTTGCAATGTTGTTTTACCTGCAGGAAACTTGACTAACTCCCAAGTCACGTTAGACATCAAGGATTCGATCTCTTCTTCCATGTCTTTCTCCAACTTATTCCTATTTTCTACTTGCGTTTCTTCTTCATTTTTTTGGTTCACCAGAATCAATCAACAATACATAATATAATGAAGGAAAGTATCATTCATGTTGTCTACTTATCCTTGTAGATCTTCAAACACCACTTTCACGTGTTTGACGTGCATGTTGCTATTTTTATTTTTGTTGTTGTTGTGGCTACTGGTCATTATGGTTTTCAGACATGTTTACCTTCTTTGTGATCTCATTGAGCACTGCATATTCTTTGTTTTATTTTTCTTATTTCTTTCCCAACATTTAATCCTTATACATGTCCTTTTCATGGAATATTACATCTCTTCTCCTAATGATTTTTTTTTCATAATCATATAAGCCGTAACAAAAATTATTTACACCATATCCAAAAAAGGTACATTTCTTTGATTTTTTCTCAAGATTTGTTCTATTTTCTTTATTGATGAGGAAAAATGCTTGATAATTGAAAGTTTGTAAAAAAGAGTAGTTTACCTTTTTACCTGTCCATGCCCTCGCTAGAATACAACCATCCAAGTAACTTGAAGGCCCTTTATTTATTATATAAATAACAATATCTATAAAATCTACCAAAAATTGTAAGGGAAATCCTATATGCAAATGCACCTTGCACACTCCATGTTTTTCTTGTTCATCCTTTCCGACACACCATTTTTGTGTGGTGTTCCTAGGAATGTCTTCTCCCTGCGAATTCCATGCTATGAATAGTAGTTATCAAACACTTTTTTGTAGTATTCACCCCCATTGTCTGATTTGAGACACTTCAACTTCTTTCATGTCTCATTCTCAACAAATTTTTTTCATTTCTTAAAAGTATCAACTACATCATATTTATTTCAAATATAATAAATCCATGTTTTCCTAGTTGCATCACCAATAAAAGTAACATAATAGTGAGAGATGGCAAGAGATGATATCTGAGAAGGTCCCCATACATCTGTATGTAGAAGCTCTAATTTTTCACCCTCCCATCCCTTCCAACTATGATAAAGCTGACTCTCTTTTGTTTTCCTTAAACACAATTTTCACAGAAATCCAAATTAACCTGGTTTAAACCTAGCAACAAATTTCTTGAGTGAAGAATCTACATCCATTTGTCACTCATTTTACTGAGCCTATGATTCTAGAGTGTTGGATCCTCTCATGTGGAGGTTAAATAATTAACATAATTAGAAATACTATTACATAAATTAAATATGCTAGCCTTTTCTCCTTTCTCTATTACCAAGGCTCCTTTAGTGACCTTCTAGGTTTTTCTGTAAAAGTAGTTACACAACCTTCACCTCCCAACCACCCTATTAAAATTAGATTTTTCTTCAAATATGGAACACGACTTACCTCCTTCAATAGCTATTTGTCTCCATTTTGTTCCTTTATAAAATCCTTAGCCATTACAACAATTTTATAGGGTTTATCATCACCCAGATGACCCTATCCAAAATATCCTTGAACATAGTCATGAAAATGTTTCTTATCAAGTGTGGCATGGAATGAGGATGTTGGATATACCACTCGGGTGTCATTAATATCCTCTAATGAATGAATCAAATAATATTGAAACACATCCCCTGTCACATCCACTTCATGTTTTTTCTCTTGTTTTCCATCTCCTTCTTTTCCCTTTCGAGATTTATAGTATTTCCTTAGACATCCTTTCTTCCCACATTTCCATGACACTATCCCTGATATGGATTTGGATCTACCTTTTCTTGACTTACTACAATTTACTCGATTCATTCCTCTTTCCATTTTTCTTCCCCCAATCTCTGTAATTAAAGCATTACCTAATGTTTCACCAGATATTTTTCATCACATTTCCTTGCTAAGGATCGAACCAACAAATTAATCAAAATTTAAAGTACTAGTTCCAAAGACAAAATTACGAATAGCCATAACCAGGTCATTCCAAATTTCTAGAAATGAGCATCAAAATAATAGAATCCTAACTTCATCATCAAAATTTACCCCTACAGAACTTAACTAATTGCTAACCATGTTAAATTCATTTAAATTATCAACAATAAATCCATGTTATGACATCGTCATATCAAATAGAAGCTTCATAAGAAATAATTTATTTGAGGGTGAGGGTTCTTCATATAGTTTATCCAATGATGTGATTAAGCCTTTTTTTGTTGTTTCATTTGAAATTTTGAATGCCATTGGTGCTGCCAAACACAGTTGTATTATTCCTAGTGCCTTTCTGTCAAGAATTCCCCATTCTGTGCTTCTCATACTCATCGTCTTATTTGATTTTTAACTCAATATTAGGTACATATATTTTTAATACAAATAATATTCCATGTGCATATTCTGTAGCTGGTAGTTTTGGCCATTAAATTTTTCGACCCTAAACCTACCATCTTCTACCATTTCACCCACTCCAACTAGGAACCATTCTGTCATGTTAGTTTATCAACCAGATAAACCTTTGATCTAATACGAGTTGTTAGAAATTAATTAATGGAGCAATGAAATACATAAAATATTGTGGAAACAAAAATATAGAAAGAAATAAAATAAGAGAGACACAAATATACGTGGTTCACCCAATTTGGACTATGTCCATGGAGAAATAGCCAGTCATTCTTTTTTTATTATCTAGCAAAATGAAGTGATACAACCTATAACAGATTCACTATAATTTCCTCTTCACTCTCACACATTATTCTCTCACTTTATACCTTAGAATAATCATCCAATACTACAATACAATATCCTCATATAAACCAAGGGTTACCTTCTAGGACAAAAAATCCTAAATTAACATAACTCCTACCGTAAAATCATCTTCCTAATGGACGACCCAAATTTACTACGAAATTCAATATTTTATAAGATAATTTTTTATTTGTTTTTAGCTTCATGGGCACCAACAACTATCCCCTTCCATCTCCCCCCCTAGACCCCCTTGACGATGATCAAATGGTCAACATTGCGACCCCGTTATGAAAAACGATCCAAAGCGGCTCAAACAAAAAAGCTCTGAATAATCAGGAAGATAATCAATATCCAGAGCCAACATCTATAACCACCCCTCCAATATTTAAACAATTTCATGGGTAGTCCAGGGTAAAAACGATATAAAGAGTTACTATTACATGACCTAACCTCCTAGCTTCACTTAAGGAAATGGGGCCTACAACTGACCACCGGCTCACATCTTAGAACATTCCTTAGGGCTATAGGACACTCAGGGAACAAAAGAACATCCAAGGTGATCAAATAATGATTTGGGACTCCATTTCACACAACTTACCCTGCAACCGCATGAATGAAAATCCCTCCATGTGGTTGAAAACCTCTGACTGCACTCACAAGCCTACTTAGGTGCGGTTGTGACCCAAATTTTCTATTTCAAAGGGTAAGGTCTTGAGATTTGATCCTAAATTCCAGGTCAACCTCCAGACCATAACCCATAACTTCCCGAGACTTCTTAGAATCATTAATGTCATGAAAACAAGGCTAAACATACAAAATTGAAGGTACAACATGACCTAGACTACCTAGAACATGAAAGACATTTCATCAAACACATGGAAAACATGTAAATTACAGGACATGAATGCATATCTAAACATAAAAGTCTGTGATTCATATGAGAATCATAGAGAAGGCCCTATTCCCTCTCCCCATAGTTGTGACAATGGTTATTAGTCCATCCATTCGTCAATTGATTAATCGATCAAAAAATCATGACAAGTTGCATAGAAGATACACCTTATATGAACAACTTATAATAATAAAATAACCAACATATAAACCGTGACAACCCATCCATACTATCACAAATATATTACAAACAGATATACATGAATCCCAATAGAATAATAACTCTTATTAACATATGAAGATACCAACCAAGTAAGGCACTTCCACATACCACCTCACCATAGATTGGGCTGAACCAAATGTCTTTTTCATCCAATCACCCCCATGTCATATTCGAAGAATGAATGTAGGATCTCATGGAATAAACCAATCAAACCAAAACCAGGGCTTCTAGACGCCAAACCACCTCAACCCTCAACCAATTATTCCATCTCTTGGTCACACATTAATAATGCTAACCAGATCAGTCTCTACCTAAGTTGGACATGGCTCTAAGAACTAGTGACTCAACCCACACACGTATAGGGTTATAGAACATTTGTCGAACCCAACTCTACGAACTACTAACTCAACCTGCCAAGGGCACTAGAGAATTTGTCCCAAGCTAGGCTGAAGGACTAGTAACTCAACCCATGTTGTTCTAGGGCTTCTAGAGGATTTATTCAAACCCACAACCACAAGGAATTATGAGCACCAATCAAAAAACATTCAAGTCGAAAAATCCACAACACCATGGTTATCCAAGAAATGACAAGGGAAGGCTAAAACCACTATCAATCGAGACAATCCTCCATGCCAATGACAATATATAACTAGAAAACCACATGCGTATACCATACATCCATAAACGAGCAAGGAAATCACGTGTACAACCTATTACCTGCAAAACAATCCATTTGTAGCTATTGATCAACCTATACCCTTGTGATTTTTTCTTTCCTTTTCCATCTTTCTCCAAGTACAATGTATGTCAAAGTGCTCAAAGAATACTCTAAGTGTGCAAGAGTATGACAAAATGAGAAAATGAATGAGAGAGCCAAATATTTAACTAAAAAAAGCTATGAACAGATCCTTGAAAGGTTTTTTATCATTGAGGTCTCTATTTTCCTCATTTTCCTTCATTTTCCTTTAATTTTACTCTCATGAAAATTTGTGGCCTTTCAACTCCTTATTCTCCTATTTTCCTTTATTTCATCAATAGAATTCCAGTTATTGTCACTTGTCCTTTTCCATTGCCTTTTCCAATTCCCATAGTCCTTAACTAATGTCACAAGTGGTACCCATCACTATGTTTTGCCCAACATTCAACTTGGAATACATGTCACATGGCCTTGGTGTTATTTTCTTTTATTTATGTAGGAAATCAATGAGGGGTTGTTACAGAATTCTACTAATAATATTCTATGAAGTTAAATCGTTACCATCAAGATAATAATTATTCATGATTAAATTAAATAATCTAGAAGCCCTATTCAAAAACAGACATGCCTATCCATGTAAATATATCGATGTGCATCTTAAGTAAAATAATTTTATATCAACTCAATACATATAAATAGAAGCTAAAGGTAGTGCATTGAGTGTTTTAAAGGGGGGAGTTTTTCATCTTTGGGAAAGGTTCAATTCCCATGGGGACACCTTCATGTAGTGGTTAAATGTGTGGTTGCACCTAGAGAAATTATATTAAATAATTGACAGAATATTTAGCCAATCTATGAAAGTTAGACCCTAAAATTTTCCTTAAAATGACTTTGTAGCCCATGCACACAATTTCTAATCATTTTAGATAGCCTTTATAATTTTTTGGAATTTTTAAGGTGAAATTTAGGCTAATCACAATTGAAGAATCAAATATTTAGAAAAAGCATGTTGAAAAAACAAGTTTATGAGATTTAAACCCTAAAAATTTCCTTGGAATGATCTCTTAACCCATACACACATAAGGGGATCATAGTCTACTACCATGTTTTTCTATTTAAATTGTCCACAAAGCTTTGAATTGACAGTGAATGGATGTAGTGTTAAGGCACTCCTTGTGTAAATATCACTAGTTCAAATCCTCTCTTGTGTTAGATGACAAGAGAAAATACATCTATAGATAAAAATCGAAACGAAAATTCTACCCAAAAGACCCAAAAAAACATGAAAAGCACTCTAAAAACATAAATGTTGATGCTAGAATAATTTTTTTCTTTTCAAGGTAAATTTTCAATATTTTTTAAAAATTGCGTAAAACAATAAGAGCCAATTTTTTTTGGTGCAAAAACACCGTGAAAATAACAAGTTTTGATGCTAGAGTAACATTTATTTTTCTCTGGGGCAAATTTTCAACATTTTTTAGCAATGACATTAAGGATAAAATATCACAACCCTGAAAAAAAAAAAAAAAAAGTTAAAATTCCAACAATTTTTAGGCATTGAATTATAAATCAAATATCATGTCTTTGAAAAGCCTTAAAATTCCAACGACTTTCAAAGAAAAAAAACCTTAAAATTTTGACAATTTTGCAACCATGGAATGAAAAGTGAAGATCCATACTACAAAGAAACATTAATTTTTCAACATGTTTAACCACAACATTATTGAAAAATTATATGACTAAGAAACCTTAAAAAAAAACACCTGAACAAAAGAGTCATTATATCAAGAGTAATTTCTTTTTTAAGTGTTAGAAATATAGCTATTTCAAAATCTTAGTCTAAGACAACATGGTACATTCCAACAAAAATTAAAAAATAAACCATCAAATTGATACGCAGTGTACGCAAACTTGCCCCACTACAATGAAAACTTAAAAAAAACTATAAAATTGACACATTGTGGAGGCAGACTTTATCCATTAACAAAAAACTTTAAAATCAACTATCAAATTGACACATAATAGGTAGACTTTCTCGTTGAGGATCACATGGACCTTGCAGAAAAAATAAATAAATAAATAATAAAGAAATATATAAAAAAATAAAATTGAAAAATGAAAAATAAAAAAAACAAAATATAGACAACCAAAAAATTAAAACTAAAAAATGCCCAAAAAGCAACATTTAAAACAAAAATATAATAAGCAATTAAAAAAAATATAAAACATAAAATTTACCCCATAAGGAAAAAATAAAAATATATTAAAAAAATCAAATGAAAAATGTAAAAAAAAAAAAACAAAAATATATAATACTTTTTTTTAAACATTAAGAAAATAAGAAATATATCAAGTAATGGAAAAACAAAAACAAAATAAAAAATAATTTAAGAACACCAAAATGACAAAAGAAGGGCAATAAAAAACAAATTGAAAAAAAATGGTTTGTTTTTTACCATAAATATACGATTCTTATGCATAATTTCACATTAGGAATTCAATCTATGCTATTTTTATTAATATTACAATTTATTTGTTTGTAAGGTGATTGGTTGAGCTCTTATTATTAGTTGTATTACATTTTTATTTAACTTTTTGATTTTGATTTTGATTTATTTTTATTATTTCTAGTTTCATGAATTATATTTTTTTCACAACATTTTCATTCAAAATGATTATTATTATTTAAAACATATTTTATATATTTAATTACAAACAATTATATATATTGATAAAAATAAAACATACCCACATAGATATAGATATCTTTATGTTAAAAAGACATATTCAAAGCCATCCAAAAAGCCAAATCTAGAAGCAAGAAAGATATATCTAAAGCTCAAACTGCTAATGCCATCCTTCCATATATTCAAGGTGTCACTCACAAGCTAGCCAAATTTCTCATAAGAAAAGATATTAAAACCTCATTTAAACCCATGACAACAATTAAGCAAAAAATGAAATCTGTCAAAGACGACCCAGAACACCTCGAGCAAAAAGGTGTGTACATGATCAGCTGCTCTTACGGAGAGCACTATATAGGTGAAACTGGTAGGTCGGTAAAACGCAGGCTTAAAGAGCATGGTGCTGACATTCGTAATGAAAGGACTCGTTCCTTAGCCTTAGCTGAGCATGCAGGTAAGACAAACCACCACATATGCCTCGAAGACACAAAGATCATTGCCAGTGAGAAACATTATTTTAAACGTAAGGTCTGGGAGGCAATTGAAATCATAAAACATCCTCATAACCTCAATAGGGGTGGAGTCCTAGAAATTAGCAAAAACTGGATCTCTATTCGTCAACCCAATGAATAGAAAGCCCCCTTGTTACATCAAGCCCTTCCCTTTCCCTTAAACCCGACAGCTCTCGTTTCTTATAACATATTCTTCACCCTTCTTTAAATCAATCATTATTAACATTGGTACAACATTCCCTTACATAAAAAAAAATGAAATAAAATAAAATAAAATAAAATGAAATGAAATAAGTAAATAAAGAACTAAAAAACTAAATATGGTTTCATTTATTACCTTAGATAACCTACCTTTGAGAATAAAAATTAAGCTATTAAATCTTAAACCTATTTGAAGAATATTAAAAAATTTTAAGCATAATCAAAACGAATTAATAAGAAACTAATTATAATATTATCTCTAATAAATTACAATTTTTAAAGCAAACCATAATTTAAATCATAATTAACAGTATACAACATAACCTCACATATAACAACTGTAAATTGATTAATTTGATACCATAAACAACTGACCATTATAATAAAATGATTAAATCTTAAAACCTATTTAATAATATAATACATTAGTCATAACAAATTAATAATAAACTAATTATAATATTATTTCAAATAGATTAATTTTATAAATTTATAGACTTTAATAACATGAATATTAAAGACATATAATATATAATAAATAACACATCAACTCAGCATCATCAAATTTATTAAATAATTAAATAAAATACAATAAATAATTAAAATTGAATTAAGCTAAGTCGGTTGTCCTGTAAATTCCTTAAAAACATATTTATAACGAGCACTTCACTTCTTTGTAAATCAAGTCCTCAGGATGAGTCTTGTTTTAGACTCAAAATGTAGACAATGCAAAAATTAAAATTGTTGAATATCCGAGTACTGAATCCCAAAAACCACACCTCAGAAATATGCAAAATATGATATATTTATTTTAATATAAACAATATTAGTTAATCATATTTCTTAATTTTTGGTGATGACATTCAACAATATAATATTTTATTAGTTGTTTTGTTTTTGTTATTTTTTTGTCTAATTATGCTATATTTAAACTGAGTGGAGGTACTAGTCACTGTGTAGCACTTGTTTTTTTGTTAAACAGTAAAAAATATTTAAAATATTAAAACAAAATTCAAATAAAATAAAATTTTCAAATATTTACCATATAAATTAAAAAACAAATCATTAAATTAAATTTAAAAATAGAAAAAAATCAAAATAATTAGGAAAATTAAAAAAATCATAAATTTTTAAATTATAAAAAAACGTTAATTAACATTATATAAAAACATTAAAAAATTCAATAAAGTAAATTGAAAAAATAAAAAATAAAAACATTTAAAAAAATAACATAAAATACAAACGCCCCATTGAGGGGTTGCTGGTAAGGGCGGGGATGGGGGTTGTGTGCAACCCCCCGTCTTGGCCACCAACCCTCAGGCCACGTGGGTGGCTTGATCGATTCCCAGAATTAGCCAAGCTCTCTAAGGGGGCCCGAAAAGCTGCTCGCTAGGGTAGGGGGCCAACCACCCCACCCTAGCGAGTGGCCCCTTGGTACCCCAGGGTGGGACTAGACGATTCCTAAAATCAGACAAGCCCGCTAAGGAGGTATGAGGGGTTGCAAGCCAAGGCAGAAGGTACCACACTGATCCACCAACCCCGCCCATGTATATTTTACTTAATTTTGTTATTATATATATATATATATATATAATAGAGAGAGAGAGAGAGAGAATTCTTTTGTTTATTTTTTCTGTTTTTTTGATGTTTTCTTTTCAATTTTTTTTTATTTAATTTTTTTTCCTATGTCATTTTTAATGTTTTAATTCTTTTTTTAGGATATTTTTTTTTTATTTTTTGTTTTTTTTTTTAATTATATTTTTTTTTCTTAACATTTTTTTTATAATTAAAATATTATATGAGTCAAAAACTCAAAAATATCATCATCTTTAGATAAAATTCATTTTTTCTGATAAAGTACGCTTTCAAAGTGTTTTATTCATTTTTTCTTAAAAATATTTTATTTAACATTACAATTCAGTGAATGCCTGATGTACATAATTTTTTAATTATATCTATACTCAAAATGTGCAATTTTTATCAAGTGTTTAAAATTGTTATTTGTTAGTGACAATTATTTTTTGTATATTAAAGTATTAATTAAAGAGATATTGATATATAAAAAATTTTAACTTCAAAATATTAATGTCATTACTTTTTTTAAAATTTGAAAAAAAAATCATGGTAAAAAAAGCATTGTAAAGAGAAACAAAAAAAAACATGTTTTGAAAACCCTTAACAAACAAACATCTTAGGATAGAAAAGGAGAAGAGGAATAATACAAGTTGAAAAATATTTGAATAATCAACATTTAAAAAAAAATTGTGCATAGATAAGACACAAGAAAATTTAGTGTAAAAGATACGCCTTACAAAAAAAAATGTTGGTGTTTCTCAAAATCCCCACGAAAATCACCAACATTTAAAAAAAATGATCCCAACTTCATTAATTAAAAGAGTTTAAGTGTAAAAAATAAACCCTCTAAAAAAGGTAGTTGATGTTGCATGAACACTTTTCAAAATCAACATGAAAATCACTAACATTTAAAAAAAAATGTTCAAAAAATTTAAAGTGTAAAAATGCCCTAAAAATATTGATGTTTTCAAAATCAACATGAAAATCACTAACCTAATCTGCTAACTAGCTATTATGAAAAATATAGATAGCATCGCTAATTCCAAACCCTTGGCAATTCTTAGCAAATATTGAAGCTATTCAATTCTTATAGCTTTGGATATTAAAAAAAAGCTACAGAACATCATGAAATCAAAGCCCTCGACATTTCTCTTTTGCATATTAAAGAAAATATAGATCTTTAACTCAACATTTTGAACTAGGGATTTTAGGATGAAATCCGCTAAATATGTTAGATGCGTTAAACATAATATGGTTGTACCCTTTGATTCACGTCACGCATAGGGTTGTCCACACCAACACCGGGCTTACCACTAAGCTTGCATCCATTTATTTAATTTTACTCTATTGAATTTATGAGTATGCACCTATTACCTACATTCCATGAGTTATAGTTTCTTACCATAGCACTCGTTGCTTGATGACTCCGAGGATTGGGAGGCAGATTTATTTCATTGCAGAAGGTCAAGGCAATGGAAGCCACATCTTTATCCTAGGAATAAAAATTACAAAAGTTACAAACATATTAATACTAATCTTCCCATTAGAAATTCAAAATGATGAAATAACCTTATGTACTAAAAGAGGTTGGGCTTAACCTTATATAATTGTAAATACCTTCTCTCCCTTAATGATGATGCCAATTTCTTAATGCTTACTATAGAATTTTTGATAAACCCATTTCTCCATCCTATTATTATTTCATATTTTCTTTTCTAAAAGCTTTAGTGTTATTTTTAGTTTCTACCCTCTTAAACAAGACGTTAATAAAAAAAATTATTAAAAAAAATAATACAAAAGGAAAAAACAAATAAATAGATAAATAAAAAAACAACTAAGAATCATCATCAAAATAGCTAAGTATGGGAATTCTTGAAGCAACCGAAGAAAAAATAAATAAATACTAAATAAATAAACGCACAACATAAGAATCATAAAAAAAACAAAGTATGGCCATGCTTGAAGCAAAAGAAGAAAAACAAAAAATAAAAAACAAACCAGATTCAAATCTAACAACCCAAAGAAAAATAGAAACAAATTCAAATCCAAAAACCCAAAACGTTCCTATAGCAGCGCATCTTTCACACACATCAAGTCCGGTAATATAAACATTCCCGCTCCTCTTTCACACATGCCCAGTGGTTATTTCCAAACATGTAACCACTCATCCAAGTAGTCGGTCACCTAAAATGAATATGAAAATCTCTAACCTAGTCTGCTAAGGTCAAGAAAAATGAAATGGAAATTTTTCTTGACCTTCTAAGCTAACCTAGTACATCATCAACTTGGTATCAAACCATTGGTGTCATTGTGTGTTAGCAATAATCCCTATTTTGAGTAACTTGATCTCATGGAGAGAAGAGATGATGGAGATGATTATGAATATGCCATGGGGAAGTGTGAATAGTCACGCAAATAGTAGCAACAAAAGTCATGACATTTTTAGTAGAATAAATTGTATGGAGAGGCATCAGAAGATGGAGAGTGATTAACACTTAACTTATCACAAGCATAGGAGAAGAAAAGTGTATGCAGTAGCAGTGATGAAAAACTAAGTAGCCAATTATATCCCATTAGAAGGAGTGTTATCGTAGGTAGAGAGTTTCAAAAACTAGATGAATTATTGAGAGTGAAATCACAACTAGTTCTTGTGCTTGTGGGAGTTTGCCATTAATGGAAAAGGGAGAGATTATTAATATTGTTGTGTTGGAATTGATATCAACCTCAGTGCATTAATGTCAATCTCAATGCATGGATGAGATGATTGTGTCAAGGGAGATTTTTGGCATGATTAGCTGGCATTGAATGGGACATTGTTGAACAAAGTGTTCTTAGAAGTGTCAAGTAGTGTAAATGTCAAAGCGAGTGTGTTGGTATGTGTTATTGTTAGCTAAGAACCATCATAGTAGCAAGATAAGTGATGTATCTAAAAATAATTGTAAATATTATGGTTGAATGGCCTAGATTTGTAGTCAAACTAACAATAGGAAAGTTTCCTAGATGCTCTTACAAATTGCAAAGTTGGATGGTTCTAAAAATACCTTTCCAACCGTTTATTGAAACTTGAAAATATCCCAATGTATTAAACGATATGAGAGTTTGAAGTGTGATAGGATACCTTGATCTCATGGGTCCACTCAGTAATTAGGTTGGGCTCATACTCACATGAAATAGGATCAATTCCAACCATTATCGCTTTAAGATCTAGGTGCCTATATATACCCCTTTTGAAAGCACACCTAAATCAAAAAATTTGAACCCCAAACTTCCTCACATATAATATTTCATTTTCATAACTCAATGAAATTGCATGAAAAACTCTTCCTTATATTAGTTAAGGGGGTAAGTAAATAATTTATTAACAATAGATCATTCAAACATGTATTCATTAAATAGGATATCAATGGGTTGTTATAATAACTATGTACTATGTTTTAATACAGTTATTCTAATGTGAAACTGATTAAAAAATAAATGATAATGAAATATTATTTTTCTGACTAATAAAAATAATAAAATTGTATAATAAAAAATATATAAGATTGCAAGTTTCTTTTTATTTTTTATATTTCAAAACCATCATATCAATATATTGCCCACTTCTAGCCATTGTGAACCTAACAACTAATAAATTTTTAGCAAATCGAAACATTCTAACAATCGATGATTTTAAGTAGTTTAAAATAAAATACAAAATAATAGTCATAATATGTAATTACGTCGTAAGGCGATCTGCTCTGAAAACAACTCCTTTAACTACCACTGTGTCTCTAATTTCACCATTAAATTAAATGTTAGATGATTGAAATGTTTTAAGCCATTAAATATATGGTCTCCTACATTTATGCTCTGATAACTACCTAACTCACTAAACCATACTAATATCTCTTCCACCTCGCTATTAAATACAACCTCTCAAAATAAACTAAATCCATAAAACACTGGTTTGAAGGCCAATGACTAGAACTTCCAAGCTATAATTTTTGTAAAAAAAATAAGTGCATTGGGGTTCATTGAAGGATATCTCTGTGGGGTTTTAGGCAGAGGTAGTCATTGCTGATGGTGCGACCTCTGTGATATTTAGATTTCATAACTCTATTGGAGTGATTTGTGTGATTATTTTTCTGCCCACAACTTGCGAGGATGCATTTGGCGTTCTTTTGTGGCTCCGCTCCATGGCCCCCGTGGAAATAGAGAAATTGTGACTCACTATTTACGGCGATTTCAACAGATTTCAGTCGATGCACTCTGATGGGAAATAGATCTAGGGTGAATCTCATTCATGACATGGATCTTTGTGCTTAGGCAACACCACATGATTTACTGCACCCTATCTACATGCAAGGAGGTATTTCCATACACCGTGGTTACATGAGATATGAGAGCAATCCAAAAAGGAGAATCCATCCTGTAACGCCCTGGAGACCGGGCGCTCCGCACGACGACGGGCGGCCCGAACGACAGTGAACGAACTCTCACCGACCGAACCGTTCAAGCGACCCGACACGAAAATGGTCGTTGGGCAAAGCGGGTGATCGTGGAACGATGGCGGTGGGCGACACGACAAGTGCGCCCACCCGCCCCAAAGGCCGAACGAATCATCAACCGGGACTATGGGATGGTCAACCGGACAACAGGGCGGAATGTCTACATGGACAGGGCGACGAAACCAACAGTGGACCGGGCGAATGAACAGCCCACCCGAGCGGTTGAACGAACTGTTCATAACAGGCAGGGCGGCACGGGGTGCGCCCGCCCGAACGACACACCCGGCGAACGAATACGTGCAGACCAAACAGCAAAGGCATTTGCGACGTGGACACGGACCAAACAGCGAAAGCATTGCGACGTGGGAAAAGGACCGAACAACAAGGCATTTGCGACATGGACGAGGACCGGGCAGCGAAGGCAATTGCGACGTGGGCGCACAGGTATCGAGCGCACGGGAGTTAAGGGAGGTTTGTTTATACCTTGGGCGGACGGCCATATGAAACATTGGCCGACCCACCCTGAACGACTAACAACACGCCTCCTGAAATAAACACCACGTCGGATCATGAGATTGGGGCGGCGGACCACTAAACGGGGGTCAGCTTGGGGTAACCGACACCCCTCCAAGATTGGCGTGGAACCTTATAAATATGGAAAGCGCTCAATCGATTCAAGGCACCAACTCAAGTTCGACTCATTCACTCTAGCATTCGGTCTAACTGCGCCTTCACACAACAGCGCTTAGCGACGATGTGAAAGGAAGTCTTCGGTCAAAAGGCGGAGGAAGCGGTCGGGCTGTTTCGAACAGTGAAACAGGTCGAACGGGTGAACAGTACGAGGCACTAGGGCTGCGACGGAAGTCTGAACGAGTCAGACCGTCGGACTGTTGAACGACAGCGCAGGGCAGTGCGCAACCGGGTCAGCGACGCGACGAAGTTCTGTGGTAATTTGGACAGGCCGAGAGCTCGGTTGGGCGGTTGATTGGGTTGACAGGGTGCCCGAAATGGGACTGTCATAAACAACCGGCAGGTCGTGCAGGTTGATCGTTCAAGGTATGAGGCCGAACGGCTCACACGAATTGTAAACATTGTAAAACTGTAACTTTGAAGTATTAAACGGTTTTCAGAGGCGCCACCCGATTTGGGTCGGGCCTCCTCCATATCGTGTGCAGACTTTAATGGTTGTTATGGTTTATGTTTGCGATGATTTATGATTAATTATGCTGAACGAATTATAAGTTTAACTGATATAAAGTTAATTATATGGAGGTTAATTATATGGGTTGTTTAGCTGTGGAATGTTAATGAAAATAACACTAATAGAAGGATAAATTGGTGTTGGAAGTCGATAGAGGCGTAGTCCGTATATACCCGAACCCGGTATAAGGCTGTGCCGCACCTCCTGTTTAACGAAAAAAAAGTAGCGGGGGCGTGACAGATGGTATCAGAGCGGGTTTAGCCCGCGAACAAGAGGCGTGAAGCTTAGACGGAGCTGGGTGGATGGTTGGAACCAGATCACAAAAGAACAATATGACTGCCAATTCTCAAACAGGGAACCATGCGACAAGGGATGAGACAAGGGAAACGACTCCCGATTTCGTCGAGAAGGTGATCGAGAGGATGGACAGTTTGGAGAGCTCTTGGAGCCAAGGGATGGAAGCGTTAGATAAGGAACGTGAGGCCATCTCTGGGGTAAAGGAGGCGCTCGAGAAAATTCAGCAAAAGCATGACGGACTTCTGGACCAGAATGACGAACTTAAGGCGAGGCTTGAGTTCAACGACCGCTGGTGCACTCAACTTGAGGAAAGGTTGAGAGAAGTCGAGGAATCAAGAGACCAAGGGTTGGCCGAAATTGGGAATTTGAAGGGAATACTCGATAAGGCAAAACAAGCTCTTGAAAATGCCCAAGATGAAATAGTGGTTCTGAAAAGGGCTTTGAGGCAGAATTCAGGTGGGGGAGTACCCCATGTAAAAGTCAAGGAACCGGAATCGTACGATGGAGTGAGAAGTGCGAAGATCCTTGGAAACTTTTTGTGGGATATGGAGCAGTACCTGGAGAGGTTGAACCTAGCGAAAGGGGAAGTGCAAGTCAAAGTAGCTGCTCAGTTCCTGACGAACGATGCCAAGATGTGGTGGAGAAGGAGGGCAGACCAGATTGCCAACGGCAATGCTGATGACATTACCTCCTGGGAGGACATGAAGAAGGCCATGCAGACTCACTTTAGCCCACAGGATGAAACGTGGGAAGCAAGGACCCGAATCAAGTATATCAAACAAACAGGGAGCTTACACACATACCAACAAGAATATTCGAGTGTGGTTTTGGAACTGCCCGACATGTCCGAGAAGGATAAAGTCTTCAATTTCATTATTGGGCTAAAGCCGTGGGCTCGGAATGAAGTAAAAATGCAGAAGATCAGGACTCTCGAAGAAGCATTTGCTGTGGTGGATAGGCTCGTGGACCACTTCGACGAGACTTCCAATGAGAAAAGGAAGCCTGAAAAGCCGAAGGAAAAGAGGAGGGAGGAGACATCGAAAGCTGAGAACTCGACGAAGGAGAAAAAACCTTTGAAGTGTTGGTTATGCGGAGGTTCACACATGGCAAAGAACTGCACTTCTAAGCCGAAAGTGACTGCTGCTATTCAAGAAGAGGAGGAGGACGACACTTCTATAGGGATGATGCAAATCCTAGGAGCCTCAGCCACGACAGAGACCACCTCTAGAAGAGACCCTAAAAGGAATAGGTTGGAGTACGTAAAAATGAAGATTTGTAAAAGCAAGGTACTCACCATGGTGGACAGTGGAGCCTCGCACAACTTCATGAGCGAAGACATCGTGAGGAAACTAGGTCTGAAATTTGTGCCGATAGAAGCACACGTGAAGACCGTGAATTCCCCTCTAACGGCAATTCTGGGCATAGCAGAGAAGGTAGAGATTGCGTTAGGTGAATGGTCCGGGAAGGTGGACTTCACCATAGTATGAATCGATGACTACGAAGCAGTATTGGGAATGGAGTTCATGAAGCAGCACGAGGCCATGGTAGTACCTCATCTTAGGAAACTCTACATCTATGATGGGCGTTCTGACATACCCATAGGAGTACCTACAGTGGGTGTGAACAAGAAGGATCATAGGTTGGGAGGGATGCAGGTAGAAAGAAACGAAGAGGTGAACAAGAAACTTGCCAGCATGGAAGTAAGGTTCGCCGATCAAGATTTAGTCATCAAGGCGCTCTCGGACAGCATCCTAGACTTGACGAGGAGACTGGAGAAAATAGAGGAAGATGACGAAATGGACGAGATGTATGCTAAACGGGCAACTCAGGAGGAGGACCATGAAGCATACTTACGACGATTGGAGATGGAAGATCCAGATGCATGGGTCGAATGGGTTGGTAGGGAGCCTCCTGGCACGCCCTCCTCCACTTAAATGAAGCAGGGAGAAGGGCTCACCGTTGGCTGCTCAAGGCAGTGAGCCCGAAAGGAGATTGAGCAGGGTGGTCTTTCGGTCAGCAGAAAAGTGGAGTTCCCACGAACCTGAACCGAAGACTGAAATGTAAGTTTACTTACACCCGGAGGTCCATACATGGTGACTTGGAGGTTCGAGGCACTAGGGAACCAGGTCGATGTCTAAATTCCGACTCGATGTAGTATGGGATGCATACTCCCGGGACGTGCACTGGATCACAAAACGGGAGGGTGACTTGATGAGGAGGACCGAAGGGGGCACTATGGTATGGAGGTTGTCGGGATGACAACGGAATAAGGTGGGGGAGGATGTAACGCCCTGGAGACCGGGCGCTTCGCACGACGACGGGCGGCCCGAACGACCGTGAACGAACTCTCACCCACCGAACCGTTCAAGCGACCCGACACGAAAATGGTCGTTGGGCAAAGAGGGTGATCGTGGAACGATGGCGGTGGGCGACACGACAAGTGTGCCCACCCGCCCCAAAGGCCGAATGAATCATCAACCGGGACTACGGGGTGGTCAACCGGATAGCAGGGCGGAATGTCTACACGGACAGGGCGACGAAACCAACAGTGGACCGGGCGAACGAACAGCCCACCCGAGCGGTTGAACGAACTGTTCATAACAGGCAGGGAGGCACGGGGTGCGCCCGCCCGAACGACACACCCGACGAACGAATACGTGCAGACCAAACAGCAAAGGCATTTGCGACGTGGACACGGACCAAACAGCGAAAGCATTGCGACGTGGGCAAAGGACCGAACAGCAAGGCATTTGCGACATGGACGAGGACCGGGTAGCGAAGGCAATTGCGACGTGGGCGCACAGGTATCGAGCGCACGGGAGTTAAGGGAGGTTTGTTTATACCTTGGGCGGATGGCCATATGAAACATTGGCCGACCCGCCCTGAACGACTAACAACACGCCTCCCGAAATAAACACCATGTCGGCTCATGAGATTGGGGCGGCGGACCACTAAACGGGGGTCGGCTTGGGGTAACCGACACCCCTCCAAGATTGGCGTGGAACCTTAAAAATATGGAAAGCGCTCAATCGATTCAAGGCACCAACTCAAGTTCGACTCATTCACTCTAGCATTCAGTCTAACTGCGCCTTCACACAACAGCGCTTAGCGACGATGTGAAAGGAAGTCTTCGGTCAAAAGGCGGAGGAAGCGGTCGGGCCGTTTCGACCAGCGAATCAGGTCGAACGGGTGAACAGTGCGAGGCACTAGGGCTGCGACGGAAGTCTGAACGAGTCAGACCGTCGGACTGTTGAACGACAGCGCAGTGCAGTGCGCAACCGGGTCAGCGACACGACGAAGTTCTGTGGTAATTTGGACAGGCCGAGAGCTCGGTTGGGCGGTTGATTGGGTTGACAGGGTGCCCGAAACGGGACTGTCATAAACGACCGGCAGGTCGTGCAGGTTGATCGTTCAAGGTGTGAGGCCGAACGGCTCACACGAATTGTAAACATTGTAAAACTGTAACTTTGAAGTATTAAACGGTTTTCAGAGGCGCCACCCGATTTGGGTCGGGCCTCCTCCATATCGTGTGCAGACTTTAATGGTTGTTATGGTTTATGTTTGCGATGATTTATGATTAATTATGCTGAACGAATTATAAGTTTAACTGATATAAAGTTAATTATATGGAGGTTAATTATATGGGTTGTTTAGCTGTGGAATGTTAATGAAAATAACACTAATAGAAGGATAAATTGGTGTTGGAAGTCGATAGAGGCGTAGTCCGTATATACCCGAACCCGGTATAAGGCAGTGCCGCACCTCCCGTTTAACGAAAAAAAAGTAGCGGGGGCGTGACACATCTGAATCTGCGCTTTTAACTCTGGACATGGTCAGTAAGTTCATGATATTATTTGTGTCGAAGGGAATAACTAACGGAAATCATTCCATCACCAACCATATCCTCCTAATGGAACATACTCCAACTTGAAAAGGCATAAAAATCTCGGCATCTACAGAACCTAACATAAGTTTATGGTTGTTTTTCAATATAATTTGATTACAAATTTGATTTTCTTGAATATATTTTATTACACATCTCAAAACATTCCCAAATTTTGATGAATATTAACCAAATCAATTATTTGACTTCGACTCACATCATTACGTTTCCAAAATAGCAAACCCAAATAGCCGCAATTTGTCTGGTACTTTGTATTTTCCATCTTTTTTTTATTAAAGAATGGGAAGGTACCCTGCATTGTGTATAAATTCAAGGCTTTGTTATGTTACACAAAATTAGAACTTTGTTTCAAATGGGGTAGCTCTTTATTTTGGAATGGTAAGAGTTGGAAAACGTCACGACGCATCAATGAATTACATAGTTGGATAAGATTTGTATATTTGTATATAAAAGTAACCGATGTTGTTTGATCATGCGCATCAATGAATTACATAGTTGGATAAGATTTTTATATTTGTATATAAAAGTAACCGATGTTGTTTGATCATGCATTCTAAGCAAAAGGTCGCACAAATTCTTAACACTATGTTGTTATTGGTTATGAATATAATTCATAACAAGTAATTAAATAAAATAAATATAAATATTAAATAATTAAATATTAATTAAGTTAAATAGTCATTGAGTTAAGTGAAAAGGCATGTCTAAAAGACATGCCCATTCATAAAAGACACCTGTTATGTATTAAATGTGGGTCTTCATTGTAACATTCATTACTTATATATTTTATATATATTAATAAATTATTATTATTAAATAGCTTTGTGTATTTTTCCATTCAAGTCTCCAAGTTATGAGTTTTTTTGCTTCAGCCATAGTTTTTATACTTCAGTGGTATTGAAGCCATGGCACACGATATAATCATGCAAGTCTTTGAATGTTGTTCGTCACACAATATGCCGTTACATTCACGTTTGCAACGCATTGAACATTTTCGTTAAATTCAAGAAGCATTTCAGCATTTGAAAAAATGAATTGCGGAAGTTAAAGCATGTCGAGAGGAAAATGTGGAAGAAGAAAAAGAAGAGTAATTCTATCAAAATGTTGGTCTTAATGGCAATGAAAATGATCCCGATGAAGTTGATGTGGATGAAGACTATCTTGGGATACAAGAAGATGAACAAATATCAGAATTAGAAGAAGCAAATGTCTTGAAGAATAAACTTAAATGTTACGACAACAATGAAAAATCACAGGCAACTATTATTGACAATCAAAGTGATTACTTAGATATCGATGGGAACTCTTGGTTATGACCATCATCAAATACAAATACACACCCAAGACGTCACCATCATCAAGATGAAGCGAGAGAAATGCCTCGGCCTCCTCGGCAACACAAGGAAGGAGTGTCTAGGTGCTTTTTTTGCCCCATCAGTTACACATTCGTGAGAGAACCTGTCATCACCCCCTTGTCGCAAGAAACATGTGACCTTCAGGCCCTCGAAACTCGCAAAATGAATACCAACACCTTTCCTCTAGAAGGCCCGGACGAGCTGTTGATGCTCGATCTCCATCTCAGATTGCAAATATTTGCATGGCTTAACAAATACAAATGTTGGCCAACCTTCGGCTATATCTCAACAATCGAGGATCTCAGGAGCGCACTCACTTCCTTATTAACTCGAGAGCTAAACGACACATGTTAAGATTTAGACTTGCTGTATAATCTCCATGAATTGAAATCAGTCGTTGAAGGAAAAATCAAGCTCATAAGTTCGATACACGGCTCTTTATTGATGATGGAGCTTGTAGAAGGCTGCCTTGTCTCACCTGATAATGTGAAGGAATGGGTTAAACTCTCTGTGCTCGTCCTGGCTAAAGTGGACCACATCTATGTTAAAAACCCCTCCTTCTTGGTGCATGTCTGGGAGGAGTGAGTACTTGATGTCATTGACAGAGTATGCATTGATATTAAGGATTTAGACTTTGAGGTGGGTTTAGTCAACTTACTCTACGCGTCCCAGCAAAACAAATATGGGTACACTGAGCACCTAATTTCAAGTCATGTTGGAGTAATAGACGCTTTATCTTCTGACATACTGAGATGTTTTCACATGGGCTTTATGGTGGCGACACTACGTTAGATCAATCCGTAGTCGTTGGTCTGCTATCCGTTACCACCAAGATGTAGCCCATACTCCTGTGACCTCGACACTCCCTGTCCCCGTTAGCCAATTCACCTACACGCTATGTCATTCTGCAGTGTATCTCCTCCGCCCAAGCATTGTATAGTTCCTCCACCAAACACACGTCCCTGTCACTACACCATTTCTCTCGATTCGAAATTCAAACCACGTCATCCACTTCAACACTCCTTGTCCCTTGTCGCTACCCGTATGACTGTTCATCGCTGTCCTCAGACCACGCTGTCAAGCACAAAATTCTCAGCTGACAACCTTTCCTATGCTTCCGTCCGTCTTCCCCCTCTATACTTGGCATTTCCACCACTCCTTGCTACTTTATTACTTGCCAAACGTCATAACCTTCCACAGTTTGGTTTCAATTACAAGTTTTATATATATTAAAGTTATACATATATTTTAATATTATTTTAATTTAATAACAACTATATATATTTAAAAAAAATATAAATTCGATGTATAGAATTTATAATTACAACATATTATATAATAATCAATTATAACTTTATAATATATATATAGATAGCTAAAAAAAACTTATTAAAGAAAAAAATGGGAAAAAAAGAAGACAATCTTGGACTCAAAGTAGAGTTATTAGCAAATTATAGACGCTGAGCCACCACTGACGGAGACTTTCCACCTTCCATATGTCGAGACGACAACCGCAAAGTCAATTTCCAGCGATATTGCTTTGAGGATAAAGCTTCTGAAGGAAGGGGCTATGTTATGAATATAATTCATAACAAGTAATTAAATAAAATAAATATAAATATTAAATTATTAAATATTAGATTTAGATTAAATATTCATTAAGTGAAAAGGCCATGTTGCCCTCACTAAATGACGGTGCTTAGGTATATAAATGCGGTGTCATTGTACATGCATCACGGCATAACATTCTCCGAATAAAGCATTAGATATTAGTAAATTATTCATTATTAAATGTCTCTGTATATTTTTACATTCATGTCTCCAAGTTATCAGTTTTCTTGCTTCAGCCATAGTTTTTATGCTTCATTATTATATTTCCCAAATAAATGAAATTTACATACGTTAGCTTTTACCGTGACCAAAACATGCATTTGGAAAATAATTTAGGTTTTACTGTGAATTCATGTTTTTTTACTCGCGAAAGGTTGTGCAAATTGTTCATGATTTGTGCCTCTATTCATGTATTACACGAAATGAACATATTATAAACAAAATCTAACATAAAGTACTAATTTATATTCAAAGACAATATGTGTTAAGACTGGTTTTATTGAATAATCTAGTGTAGTGATTTGCTTATTAATATATTTATTTTATAAAGATTATATAACATAAAAACAATACCTATAAGTAAGGGTAAGCGAAACCCATTAGATTTTTTTTATATTTATTAATTTTGAAATAATATATTATTTATTTCTTAAATTTTGAATATATGTTAAAATACAAATAACATAACCAAAACTTAAAACAATACCTGTTCTAGTTTTTTAAAAAACAATAATTTAAATCCAGTCTTATCAAAAAATTTAATTGTTTTAGTCTCATGAAATCTTTAATGTTTTCTTAAGTTCATCTTATTGATACATTGATTTTATTAGTCACATTAACGAGAATTATATGTCAAATTTAATAATATTAAAATTATATTTTAAATTTAATTTCACTAAATTATTTACCCATTTTACTTTATATTTAAAAAAAAAATCCTAATTTAATAATATTTAATAAAAGGATATATATTTTGATTTAAAAATTGATATTTATAAAATATTTTTTAATTTTATTGTTTATTTGATTTTAAAATTTTTAAAAAGTAATGATTGTTTTTTAATTCTTTTATATTTATGTTCTCTTACTCTATTTTATATATTACATACACCGCTCAATCCAGATTCCCCTCTTATTATTATATCTTGCACCTTGACACTCCTCCTTCTTGCACAAATTTAAACTATGAGGCATGAGGGAGTTGTGAGAATTTAGATTTGATAAGAAAAGTGTGATAATCTGTTGTAATATTCTCTACAAATGTGATGGAAAGTGTGCCTTGAATGTTGGAAATTTCATGGTTAATGTAGCTAAATGCAAATTTACAGTCTTCTATACAAGATCAAGAAAGTTATTCCAAATAGCTCTCAAGTCCCAAACAAGATTCTTCATACACCACTCAATTTGGATTCCCCTCTTGTTATTCTATCTTGCACCTTGACATTCCTCCTTGCACAAATTTAAACTATGAGTTACAGGGCAGTTGTGAGCACTTAGATTTGATAAGAAAAGTGTAATACTTTGTTGTAATTTTCTCTACAAATGTGATGGAAAGTGGGCCCTGAATGTTAGAAATTTCATGGTTAATGTAGCTAAATGAAAATTAACAGTCTTCTATACAAGATCAAGAAAGCTATTCCCAATATCCAACACAATAGAGCAAGACATGTTTCCCAATTCCACAGTTGCTACCAAATATCTCTCAACGTTGGAGTTATTTTCTCAACAGACTTGTTTGTATTTCTCTTGAAGTGATGAAAGCCATCGTTGTTGCATATAAGATTATTTATATTGGATAATAGAAGTGTGATACTCTATCATAGTTTTCTCTACAAATGTTATGGCGAGTGTGCCCTGAATATTGGAAATTTCATGGTTGATGTAGTATAAGCTAAATTCATATTTACATTCTTCAATACAAGATGAAGAAAGATATGCTCAGTAGCCAACACCACATAGAAAGACATGTTCGCCAATTCCACATTTGCTACTAAATCTCTCTTGGTGGTAGTGTTGTTTTCTCAATAGCCTTGATTTTGCTGCTCTTGAAGTGATGAAAGCCAGATCGCCATATATTTTTTACTATTTGCACAAGAAACAAAGTGACCAACTTCATTTAGCTACTAAAGTATAAATCAGTTCCTTTTAAGATACTCATCAATATAATGAAAAGTTAGTACATTAAACAATCCTTAATAGGTCAAAAACTGGCAAGGGAAAAAGCATACTCAGTGAGTATGAAATCAAATCGACATAAAATGGTTAACGACATCCATATAAAACTCTCACCAATATGGAAGTAGGAATTGTATAAAACCTTGGTTCATTATAGTACAATTTTAAGATTATTCAGGTTGGAAGGAAGGGTACCTAAAGAAAATATAACATAAAACAACATATTCTCAAGAGAAAAAATCTTCATGCATGAATGACACAAAATTTGTCAAGTCAGTCTGAACTCTCATCACATAGCAATGGAAACAAGGATATAGAAAGATATCAATCAAGAAAACTCTATTCTTCCTTTCCAGACAAGGAGACAATGATGATGAAGTGCATGTGATGTATTGTATATCAGTAAGGACAGAAACTTAATGATGGATGAAGATTCAAATAGTTTATACAAAACATTGAATTTGGCCTCTAAACAAGTATTTATATGTATGATGTTTTACAACTTTACAAGATGAGGATTGACAGTAAACAAGGAAAAAAATAATAGGGCATAACGATATAAATGGTTTAACGTTTACATAGCTTGTTCAATTTCTCAAGTGAACATTTATATGCATAATGTTTTGGATTTCAGTATTTACAACACACACAGAGTAATTTGAGACAACCCTGAGGAGTTTTTTGTACAAATTTTATTTTAACCTTTTCCTCCATATAATAGATACTGTAAATTTTTCTGAAGAGAAAGATTATTCTAGTCTATAACCTGACCCACAATCAGAGGAAACAGCTAGGGATGTCACAAGCTAAAAGAAATGACATTATAGAAGCAAGAACTGAGAAGAACAAATTCATTTGGATCTGTTAAGAGTGAGCATATTGAACATGCTTCTCATGTTACTCCATCGATTCCACGTTACATGATTTCTACTGAGTCAATAGAAGCAAAGCTTCATGGCCATTGTCTAAGGTCGAGTCTAGATGTTCAAGAGAATGGGACTCCTATAACAAGGCGACATTCTCTTCTGGCATATCCTAGTGGGAAACCTAATTATGTATCACCTAGGACTCCAAGATTGTTACCACAAGTTCAATCAACCAAGGAGCACATAAAAAGAGATTGGTCTCTTTGGTAGGAAGTCAATTATCTCATGATTTGGAGATTTATCTTTGTTCATATTTCTTCGCAGAAATTTATTTAAATGTTGACATTTTGTGTTATTTATTTCAAAAAGGGAGATCTACGTTCAAGTTGATTGGTGAAGGTGATTGGTACCTGAACTTCTCTTTATATTTTGTGCATTTGGAGTGTCTTCTCAGTTAGTAATGAATATGAATCTCGAGAGAGACGTTTTATATATTATGAATTTAGATTAAGTGTGTTGGACTTGATATTCACTCTAAATGTATTTTGATTCCTAAAATTCACCAAATTATGTTGTATATACAAAGAGTATACCACATTCCATATTCATGACGTGACTACCTGTGTACATTTTTATGGGTTCACATGCGACAAATGATTCATTGACTATAAACTAAGATTGCAGATCTTTTTAGCTTCAAAATGTTTTGAGAAGGATTTCGATATTATGCATGCTTTGAGCTAATATATGTTCGATTTTATGATGTACAATAATATGGGTTTGACTTGAGAAGAAATAAACATGTACTAATGATACAATTTGGGTAAATTTGATAACCTTGTTTTTAGTGTTCACTACCATGATTTATGGTGAATATATTTGAAGGTAGAAAATCACAATCTGTTTCTTTATTTACGAGACATTCATTTTGGCAAAAAATTTGGGGCCATTACTTTAAAACCATGGTGAGGTACGATCTTTTGATGTATAAAAGACTGTATTTTTATTGTGGTGCTTATGGACCACACATGCTTAATTTTCAAGATAGAATTCCTTAAATGTTGTTGAATGATCTCTACATTATTTTCAACTGCATGACATGGGTTAGAGTTTCTTAAGAAGAATTCGTTGGATTAAAAAAAGAACATGGAAGACACCAAGGAGGTTAGTGGTAAAGAGAAATGTGATATTTCAAATAGTTTCAAGGACCATAAAGGAAATAATACATAGGTGAGTCAACAGTCAAAAGAGAAACATCATAAATTTTCTCAAGAAGAGGTATAGTTGATGCTATTCTTGGGTTCAATTTCTATATTGGAGATAATTTTATTTGAGGGTAGATATTACTTGACATAAAAATTCATTATTTAAAAAATTGTTATAGTCCTTTGTAGATACATGCTTCAGAGTCCAAAAAAAAATCGTTGTACTTATTAAGGTTGTTTATAGTAGTAGGAACTGATCAAGAAGAAATATGGAGGAATTGTATGAAAACGACCTCTGGTTTGAAAGGTAGCAAATCATGATCTATTTCTTTATTTACGGAGCATTCATGTTGGAATAATGAGACAAGGTCTTTAACTTCAACCTAGACCTCATGATATGTAAGGCTCAAGGAAGCAATATTTGAGTAAGGTTTCATTGTAGCATGGTCCTTGCCCTTTGTTGATATTTTTTTGTCTTTCAACAATTCCCAAAGAAGCATTAATTAGTGCTATATGATGTTCCCTTATGACTTTTCGTTTGCAACATCTGGTGCAATTGCTAGTTACACTAAAATTAAAATACATGCATGACATGATTAATAGAAGAGATCAAAAATAATTAATACGTAAATAAAATACACAAATGACACCATTAATAACAAGATACAAAAAGTAATGATTAGTAAATAAATTTCTATTCTCAAATTATTATGATGTCTTTTTCAATTATTATGATTTTTGAGAAAATGTTCTAAGACCCCACTATGTTTAAATTCCACTAACATTTTCAAATTATGATTATCATAATTTTTTAAATATAAAACTTATTTATAATATGTAAATTAATTTTTAAAATATAAAACATTATAGAGATTTGAGAAATTAAAGATTACATAAAACTTTTATGTATAATATTTATATAAAATTTATACCAATAATTACTAGATGGATGATAAAGATTTAATTTCCATAGAATATTCTAAAATATTATTACTTAATATTTACAAATTAATGGTTAGATTTACTCCAAAAAGGTTATGCCCTTCTTTCCCTTTTAATTTAATTTATTAATTGAAATAATATCATAAAAATATGTGTCATATGACCATTAGTTATAGCTTTTAGGTATGTTGTATTATAAAGTCATTGTGTAAATTTAACCTTCATGGACTATGTTGGAATATTAGTAGTAAATATTTATCTCTAAGTTAGTTATGCTCTTTATCTATTTTATCCCAAACAAATTAATCAAAGAAAATGTCATATTAACAAGTGTCATATTGATTATGTTGTATTGATAAGACATGATATTGGTCCATGGTAAATTGTAGCAAAAACTAATTACAATATAAGGATTTCCATGGTAGGGTGGAGGTATATCTCCATGGTTTAGAATATTGTTCAACTCATAATTTCTTTTTTTTATAAATAAAAAAATAATAAATTTGAAATAATTTATAATTTAGTTAAATTTTGTGATTTTTTTAAATCCGGATGTGAGATGTGTTTTGGGTTAATTCTTTGGATTTTTATCAAGAATTGATTTCTATTGTCGCTTACCAACAATTTAAGTAATATGGTTGTGCTTGTTATAATTTTTTTCTTTCTTAAATATATCATAAATTCATTATTTTGTTGTCTATAGACATCTATTGTTTAATGCTTCAAACTAGGATAACACGGAGAGGGAGTGAGGCCGAATCAATATTAAAGCCAATATTAATTATTATTACCATATTTACACATTTTACCATTCAACATAATGTTGTGTGTGCAACAACAAAAATAACAACATGGACCATACATCAAACCATGTGTAGCAAGTACATATGACATTGTAACCAATAAAGGGAGAAAACAACAAATATTGCTTGTTATGGTATATATAAAAGATAAAAGTGACTAATCTAATATATCAAGTTTTTTTGTGAGCACCCACTCTTAGGAAGCATCTACTTGATTAAATACTTTGTTGGCATTGACCCATAAGAAGAACCCACTGGAACCCAATCTTTTTTTCTATCACCCACTAGCACAAAGCACCAACACCCACTTTACAAATATTTGATCATCTTACAAGTGCACCAACTCCTTGATTTTACAGGAGCCCACTTGGAAGAGGCACCAACCCCACAACTTATTCTCCAGACACCATAGATGGAAGCAATGACTTCATATTATGAAAGGAACAACTTGTTGAACCTAGAGACAATTATTTCGTAATATTTTTAGAGTGTATCTATAGGTGTTTATTCACAAGGAACTTGTTGCATACTTCTTTGAATCTTACTCAACTTGATTTCATTTCAACTCTCTCTTTCTCTATGCATATTCTCTTCTATAGTCATAAATTTAGCCTACTCTCATCCACAGGAAAATGAAGCAAGATTACTCTCATGCACTCTACCTACTCATTTTTCCTGAGTTATAATAACTCTTGACCCTCACTTATTTTGTAAGCACACAAAGCCTTAATCAACAATTTCATCTAAGAGCCACACACTTGGCACACTAGCTACTAATTTTCAATATATTGGCCAAACCTTTCTTCAGAGAGGTTCCCCATTGTTTATTTTATATTTATTTACAATCTCTTCAAAGGTTTTCCCACAACTCTACTCCACAATTTCACGAGGGGCTTGACTCACGGATTTTTATTTAAGACTTCTACATTTACCAATGTCTACTTCAACTTTCTAGAGGACTGATGCTAAGGTTTTCTACATAGACAACTTCAAGACGTGCTTCAAATTGATGACTCTAACATTCCCTAACGGGTAAATTGATTAGCCACAAAATTTTCTTTAGATAATATTGAAACATCATAAGAAATTATCTCCAAATGATACCTGAAGGTGGATTCAAGACTTCCCTAACAAGATCCAAAAGTTACTTTGGACATGCTTGAAATAAGTAAAATAAAAGGGAGCATAATATGTGCTTTAGAAGGACTTTCTCATCCAACAAACGAAGATACAAAAAAAACTCAATTTTTCTTCTAATTAGTAGGCCTCGTAGATTCAAACCTTTCTCAGAATAGGACCAATAATAAAGAATGCTGAAATCTACCTTAGACAATTTTGGATCATCCAGAAAAGGTCTACCTAAGATAAGCGAAACTAGGCCTCATATTAGCGCTATGTTCAACGAGTTAACCATTGAAAATTTTGTCTTTAAATAGGTATATTTTGAACTCATAAAGTGTCATAGATAATCTTGGATAGGGCGTCAGAATGGTGATGTATTCCTCCCACCACATAAGATGAATATGATGAAAAATAGTTTTCCTCAAAGAGGCCAAATTAAAGCCTCATAACCAACTTAGTATGCTTAGAAAAGCACCAAAGAAAAACATAAAAATAGAAAGATAAAAAAATTCTTTAGTTTTGGGCTTATTCAAATATTATGGCTTCGACCTCAAACTTCACTAGCTTCATTGTTTCCTCAGATCACACATACTTTTTTCCATTTGAATGCCACAAGAGAGATATATGTACACATTTGAAAGGGGCTCTATATTTGAGCCAAATTAAAAAAAAAAAATAAAAAAAATTGAGACGTCTCTATCAAAGTTTACATGAAGGAGAGGAAACATGGTCTTTGGAGGTGGGTTAGACATGGAGGCTTCACTTAATGAACTTTGGACATATCATGTGCATTCATGGCATAATAAACAATACCACTACTTCGACTATATATTGGAAAATACCTCTAAAAATTACATTATTTAACCCCGTGCCAATACAAACCCAATACACTTTTTTGATCTAAAAGCCCCTACTTTCATTACATATTTTAGGTATCCATTTTTTCATTAATATTTTTCATATCATTTTATATCTTTCCATTAACTTTGATTTCGATTTTTTATACCTGTCAATATAAAAACCCTTCACCCCCTATTATATGCTCAATATATTATTTCATTTTTTCTTCAATGTGTATTCCCCAATATGAATGCACATGGTATGGTATTACCCCTCTCGTGAAGCCCCCGTGGATTGAAAGTGCTTTATAAAATCAATTTTTATCTTTCATGTGATATGCTTTCAAGGCTAATTAGGACACATGAGTTTAGGCGTCAACAAATTATAATTTTGACCTCCATTAATGAAATAGTGATACAATGAATTTGTGGGGAAATAGTTGGTGCTAGCCCCATGCATTTGGGGCATCAAACTTCAAGCATCGATATCTCTCCAATGAAGAACACCAATAAGATGTGTCACGAATAAAAAAAATGACACGACGAGCCTACTAATCTAGGAGGGTCCTTTGTATCCAATTCACTTTGATTTGTGGATACAAATTACCAAGAAATCCACCTATTGACATTCAGTGCAAATTCTTCCAATATAACTCAGCCTTCTATATTTTGTAAAATTATATATGGTTTAACTTATAAATTTATTAATTAATAATAATAATTTAAATAAATATTAATTTAGTGAATTTTTATGAATTTTTATTTTACTTTTAACAAGTAAAATATCAATAAAAAATTTTAATGGCACTTATTATAATATATAAAACATTTTGTGAACTCTTTAATTTATTCCTCTATATATTATTATATTTTTAATGTTAATAAAATAATTATATATTTTTAGCATTTATAAATATAAATGAAATTGAATTTCCTCTAGTCATTTCATAATCTTAAATAATATTTTGTTTTGATATATACCGTGATAGGACTAGTTAGATGGTTGCACGACCCATCTTCGCTATAATAAAGTATAGTAAGTGCCTTTCAAGCCAAGTTTATATGCAGCTATCAATTGATAAATAAAAGAACAAGAGAGGGCAATTTTTACTTTAGTAGCATTGATCTATTAATATGCTAAGAAGTTCTTCAAACCAGATGAAATGGGATTTATGAGGTAGGTACTTTTGCACATATTATACAGCTTTTATTTCAATTTTTTTCTTAGAAAATTAGTTAAATTTTATGAGATATCATTTAAAGGTAAATTGAGTAACATTGTCGTTTAATTTTTTAACTAATTAATATGGGACATCGTTTTACTTTTTATGTCTTTCTACTAGTTGATGCGTTTTATTTGGAATGAAGTTAATATTATTATTTTTTTATCAACATTATGTTTATAATTATTGTTGGTTATTAATAATGCATTTTATTTGGAATAAAAATTAATTTATTATTATTTATTTTTATCATATTATTATTTATAATCATCGTTGTATTAGTAAATTTTAATTTATAAATGTTTGTTAATGGATTAAAATTTATTAGTAATTGGAGTAGGATTTTTTTGATTCGAAGGCTTATAATAAAGGATTTTGAGGTTAAGAAAAGGAATCACGTCAGTGTTATATTATTTATTGTTTTTCTTTCTTATAATATTTTTATAGTTATTGAAAAATTAATAATAAATGAAATAGTACAATGAATTTATAATTAATTATCTATAAATTAATCATTAAATAAGATAATTAACTTACACAATTATATAGTTTATATTGAAAATGATAATCACATGACAATATATTTATTGAAAAGCTAATTTAAAGCTCTTCTGAAACTTAATTTTTAAATTAGTTCATATATGTTAATCATTTTACACCAATTCAAGTGTGAATCAACAATCATGTCACTAGTAAAAAATTAGGACATAAATTATGATAGTCAATAAATATATATCTATATATATATATTTGATGATTTAATTGTTGTAAACTTTTTAAAACAGTTTTTATACATCTCACTTTCTATCTTTGAAGTACAAAAAGGACCCATTAGGTGAAACTGTATTGTAAATTTTAGCCATGGAAAGGGCTTGCATAGGTTTCCATGTGGAGAGTATGTTAGTTCTTATGGATATTTATTAATTATACATTAAAGTTATATCTAAGATAATTATATTATTATTTTTATATTTTTAAGTAATAGTGTCTTTCGACATATGTCATAACACTTTTACATCTAAGTGTAATACATATTCCCTAAGAAGATGTGGACATTTCCTCTCAACCAAAGATGAAGTGATAAAAAAAATACCAAGACAAGTTTTTTGTTTTGTAAGATTCATTGATATGCTAAGAGGCTTTTGACACTAATGAATATGGAATGGGATACATTAAGTAAGGAAACTTTACGCCTATTACTCAAAATTTTCTTAAACTTTCCTACCATGTTGATTGAATATTATGAAGTTTTGTTTAATGGTAGATTCATTGACATTATGGGTTCATGATATAATTAATGAGATATTTTTCTAAGTATTTATTCGAAAGAATGATCATGTTTAGTATCAGTTTTAGGCATTCAATTATTGATGTTTAAGATACTTTTGTCAAGGTGGAGATCAATATGAATTAATATAAAATGCTCTTTATTGGAAAAAAAACTAGAAGAAAATGGCATGCTATGGAATCCATGTATATGTGTGGTTACCTACAATGAAGGTATAGAAATAATACAAAATTATTGTAATTCTAGAGGGAAATGGGAAATACTTCCATTAATGAGGTTATACAGTTTTGCAAAAGTGGTGCGTGGACCTAGATGTTTAAAATTGCAAGACATTTCACTTTTCAAGTTCCCTAGAGAATATGGTTGGATTGTAATACATAGATATTTGAAGAGAGGTATATCACTCCTTACCATTGTAATATTAGTAGCTTATCTACTTTGGGATGATTTGATTATTCATTTAAAGAGGAACTCCATACATATGGTAGAGAGGTACATATTGAGAAAAGTGATTCATGGACACTCTTTATTGGTGCAAGTCAATGGGATATTAAACAATTTTTTTGTATAAGAAACATTTCATTCCACATAGGGTGTTTTTTAATATAGTTTTTAATTTTGAGTATGGGATATTATATGCACATACAATTCTCTTTTGTTTCCTTTTCGTGAGTAATTGAAAAAATGTGTTTAGGTAGGATACAATATGAAATTGTTTACCTTATCTTCATTGGTAAATTGGGAAATGCTTGAAATGCACATACACATCTACATATGTACATATGTAATTTGTCACATGTAATAAAATTTATATTTTTTAATGAGGAAGAAAAAAGCACATGTGAGAATGTGTTTATAAGATTTTGAGTCCAACAACATTAAACATGGTGGTTCACTTGGATATACTACTAAGAATAAATGAAAATACTCATTTCAATTTAATTATTAAAATATTAGAATGTCCATTAAGTTAGTGAGAACAATTTTTTTTTTTTTAAATGTTGTCCCTAATGATGGAAAATCATAGAATAATGTTAAATCTTCTACTAACAATGTTAAATCTTCTACTAACAAATCATTTATTCTTTGGAAGACCTCTTCCAATTTTTCTACATGGGTAAGAGAGTTTCAATAGTAATTTTTAAGTCTCAGATAGATCACCCCTAGGTAGGATGTATCAAGCCTTTTCAAAAACCTATACCCACATATTTTGTAATCGTTGTTACCTCATTTTTTGTGACATATGAGAAAAACATTGACACGTGAATGTCATTGTAAGGATCATGACACTCGCTAATTAAGACTTCTCAAAACCTATACCAACACTTTTTATAACTGCTATTACGTCAGTTTTAGTGAGATATAAGAAAAGCATAGATACGTGGATGGCTTTGTAAGGAACTTCACACACTTTCATCTAATGTGTTGGAAGACTTATGGAGAAATGTTTAAAAAAAAATGGGGTACTAATCAAATCTAGCCATCCTAAAAATCGAAACTTAAATACGACAAGAATCAGAAGATAGAGGCAATGGATAAAACTAAAAAGAAATTTAACCATCTTAAAAATGGAAACTTAAACATAGCAAGAATCAGAAGACAGAGGCAATGGACAAAACTAAAAAGAACATAGAGGGAATGGACAAAACTAAAAGGATTCGACTTATTAAAAAACTTCTCCCTGTATTAATATGTAAATTAATGAAGAATGCTAACGGAAAAAACAACAAATTTTACGCAGCTCTCCAAGAGCATCTCCATCAAGCTAAAAGATCACTAACTGGTCAAGCTAAATTTTCTTGAACAAATTATCCACCCGATAAAATTCTTGCTTCACATGACTCAGAAAAGATCACTAACTGGTCACAGAAAAGATCACTAACTGGTCAAGCAGCACATGCAATGAGATTACTTCACTAACATATTTTCAAGAATTTGATGTGGATAGCTCCCAAGACAAACCTCAGCTCAACAGAGAAAAGGGCAGAGTATTATGAGCCAAAATATGTATTCCACGTTGATTCTTAAAGCCCTTTTTAGAAAATCCTACCACTATGAGAATTCTATGGATTTTGATCTGAACTATGACTGAAAGAATATTATTCTTTTCACCTTAATAACAAGTTGAAGATGCGCATTCATGAGCTTTCCTTGGCACACTCAAGCTTCATATCCTGCAGAATGCAGCAGCAATGCTTTGATGTTCTCGGCTTTAACATCTGTCCCCATGGATTGCTGATGACAAAGAGAAAAATAACAGCGTTAGAGCTTTAGCTATTAAATTTGAATGCATAATCACCATAATCAATACCAATATTTTATTACCTATGCTAGAAAGAAATCTAGTGCAAATCCATTGAGGCAGCATATGCCTGGTCGCTTAGCCTCAAGAACAGGTGCATCCAACGTTCTGAGTGCTGAAAGAGGTAAGCCAGGCATTTTCCAAGAGAACATGTGATTGTTTAAGGTTTTCCCTTCAATTGCCCTTACCTAATCCTGCATTTCCAGAAAGAAGATATCGGACAGGGGTCCCTTTTTTGAGCCTAATTATTACATTCTCACTTAAGAGAGCTTAAGTATAAACCCACAATGAGACATAATAACAAAGATTCCAAGAAAATTAAAAACCTAAGGACCTTGATTGGTAGCTGTGACATTTTAAATGTGGTAGAAAATAAAAATTCATAAGAGTTTGCACAGGAAAAACGCAAAAATTCAAGTTGATTGACGCTGCTGAAATTTGAATGGAACAGAATCGAAGATTCGCAAAAACTTGCAAAAAGGAAAATGTTGATTTACACTAGTCAGGTTTCAATGGGATATTTTTTGCAACATCTTACCTTCTGTCTTCTATGCGTGTCAACGAATGGAACCCGGTTGTTATTCTATAAAGTGGAAGCAAGCTGCTTGTCTGTGATCTGAGAGGATCGGCCTTGAATGGTACGAGAAATGAAACTTGTCCATGCAACCTCTTCATTCGGAGATTCATCACTGCCACACAGATTTCCAAAGGCATATACCATACCACCACGCGCCTCTCCACGCAACTTTTCCATTTGGAGATTCATCACTGCCACACAGATTTAAAGAAGCATATCCGATACCTCCACACGCTTTTCCATATCGCATTCTTGGAGATGAAGGGAGGACTTTATATTGATAAACCAGAAAAATATCCTTGCCAACCGTATGCCACTCAGAGAAAGAAGGGTCACGTGTAAATGCAGTGCTTATTGGCTCAATTTTTTGTAATTTTGTTATGTATTCTTGACAACTGTATACCACTTAGCGACACAAAGGGTCACGGGTAGATCGAGTGCTTGTTGGCTCAATTTTTTTGTAAGTTTTTAATCTAATTTTGTGTTCTGGTCCACTTGGCTATGTCGTTGGCAATGACTTGAAGTCACGGCACATCTAACATGATGTATTAGAAGTTTTATTCTCCTAGTTCACTCATTGGAAACCTTTTTCGGGTTGCTTTACAGCTCACTGTGGGCAGATGATCCAATTGTGCTTGGAAAAAAAGATAATTTATAACTACTTAAACATATTATTTATATTT